>PVJD01001275.1:0-282546 GCA_004026545.1 Mormoops blainvillei | reverse complement strand
AAAGAAAGAAAGAAAGAAAGAAAGAAAGAAAGAAAGAAAGAAAGAAAGAAAGAAAGAAAGAAAGAAAGAAAGAAAGAAAGAAAGGAAGGAAGGAAGAAAGGAAGGAAGAAAGGAAGGAAGGAAGGAAGAAAGAAAAGGTTAAAAGACTAATGGGGGAGAATAGACAATTCTCTAATGCAGAAGAATCCCCCAAAAATGATATACTCTGTCCTCAAGATGGCAGAACACAACTTTTCATTCTTTAAGTGTGTACTCTGCATAGTAACTTCCTTCTATAAAAACCAGTGTAGAAAGGGAGAAAGGAGAGAAAATTTACAATGGATAAACCTGACATAAGTTATCTCTTGATCATGATTAACATGAACAAAATAAAGTCTGTTGATAATACATACTTTATGTGATGTTATGAAAATGACACTTTTTAGTCTTCACCTCACAAACCGATGCCCCCAATTTAATCAAGAAACAGAAACATCAGATACATCCCAATTAAGGAACATTTTGTAGAATATTAATACTGTACTAATACAAGTCGTTGATAATAGGTAAAACTGGGTTGGCATATCTACCTACAAACTTTACAACTTTTGTGTAAATCTAAATCTACCTTAAAATGAATGCTTGCTCTAAAAAATAAAACATAACAAAAACCCAAACAGTATAGTGTCACCAAACAAGAAAATGAACAGAGCTGAGACTTTCACCCTGCAAAAACTGGTAAAAGCACTGAAGCAAAATCGTTCAAACCACACAATCTAAGGCAAGACTGCTTAGCCCATATTTCATTCACGTATCTTATTCACCTTTAACTTAATTGTCTGTGCTTCCACCGACCTGCCAAGGAGTGCCCTGGTGGCTTTTGTATCTTGCAGACCTTAGCAGATAGCACAGCTGGCTTGTACTTCAAGTGGCTGAGAGAGGCTGTAGTGTCCTATTACCGGCCAAAACTGTAGATATGACACACACAGCGCTTATTGGTGAGATGAGCAAGCACCTGCGCTGCTGATCTTAAAGAAGAGGGGTCGATCACCTCGCCTCTGGGACGCTTGGGAAAATAGGGACAGGCTGTGGTTTGTTCTCTCTCCTACTTTTCATGTGATAAAAATAAAAGCCCCGTCCAGAGCACCGGTATCATACATACTACCAGATAAGACTGCGCAGAGCTGTAATGGAGAGCTACTTCAGTTAACTAAAACAAATCCAGGCAAATGCCGAACCAGCTGAGACACTAGGACTGAGGGAGGCATAAAGAGGTCTGTCTGAAAAAACCAGTATATGTGGTCATTTAACTGGATATATTTCCTCAGAAATCTCAGCTGCGAGGGGTTTTGTTGCTGTATCTTTGTTCACATATGAAGGGTTTAGAATTCAGGTGGTTTTGGTTTCTTTTATTTATAACCAAAATTGCCAAATTGAGGCTGAGCAAGACTGTGGTAAGTGACCTCATCCATTGCATTAATTTTACCAAAGAACACGCACAAACCAAGACAGGGTAAGTGATGGGGGCATTCACCAAGATCCCTTATATCATCAGAGCCATAATTTCCACCCAAACTTCGGACTCTGGGCTTGCTCTTTTATTTCACTACCCTGATGGTGTATGCTGAAATTTTGTTTTTCTTTATCTTAATGCTGATTCTCCTTTGGTGCTATTATTCAGAGCAGCCTGAATGACAATTACAGAAATAAAAGCACTTATGGAATAATTTTTAAACACATTTTTTGTAACAAGATTAATAGACTGAATAAGAAATCAAAGGTACAATTCAATCTGATCAACCTCCTTCTTCCTTAATGAGATAATTCCCATGACATAATGATTTCAATGATTCAATCAATGTCTCTTTAAGGAGAATCAACCACTGTGCTCAGTGCCAGAATAAGGGTGTAGGAGCGGGGCGAAGAATGAAATGTTTGATCACCTTATCTAGCACGGAAGATCCATGAGTGGGTGTAAATCAAGGCAACATACGAAGTCTGTTCAGGCGGTATCCAGCCATGTAATATGAAAAATAGAGACATTTATTGAAGAAAATATAAGATACAAGAAGCATTGTACATAGGACAATGATATCTCAGTCCCTGTCAAAGTAGGCAGCTTGGGACCTCACACAGTTCTCCCAATTGTCATCAGCTGCCGCATTGTATTTTCCTGAATCTCCTTGGTGGTCTGAAATCTTTTCTCTTTCAAAGGTGATTTTAGTTTTGGGAAAAGCTAGAAGTCACAGGGCACCAAATCTGGGCTGTAGGGGGTCTGAGTCACCTGAGTGATTTGATGTTTCGTCCAAAAACTCTGCATGAGATATGATGCATGAGCAGGCATATTGTTGTGATGAAGCTGCCAATCACTAGTGGTCCATTACTGCAGCCTTCTGAATCATCTGAATAGTTTCCATGAAGGAATGTTTAAGCTTAATGCAAAATTTGATGCAGATTCATTGCTCTACTCTCAGTCATTTTGACTGTGATGGCCACACAGTACACATGGTCACTCAACAGGATCTACCACCCCCACTGACTAATACAGTGAAGTCATTATTGTTCAAATGTACTCATTCCAGTCCACTCTCCCTGGATACCAGGTCATATCAATGTCATGCGGACCATTCTTGTTATATAACAATATCTGGACTTTTTCCGGACAGGCCTCATATGTTATAGTGTGATTATGGGAATACTAACTGAACTAATATTAGTTCTGAGTTGTAGATAAGGTACGGATTCATGAATACTACTACTTGAACATCCTAGTTGAAGTCATGATAGGAAAATCATGCATTCTAATGGTGACTGAAGAACGAAAATTGTCCTTATTGTTTATCATTTAAAAAATTTTAAGGCCATTATTTAGGGGTTTATAGAAGGGTATATTGGAGCCAGATCACAGTTTTCCCAAAGTTATCTAAGAGTGGATACATATGTATTGAAAGCCATTTAACTATCTGTAACGTATATCGTGCAGTTATAGACATCCCCTTAGAGGTGAGAAATACTGACTTTTATCCATGATGCTCTGTATGAAAGCATCATAGGTCAGAAGTATGAAAGCCTACAAGGAAATAAATGTCAGCATGATCACTGAAGGTTGAAAGTAAAAGCAAGCAATGATGAGCCTGGACAAGCATGGTGGTGACAGCCACGGTAAGCACATCCTGGGGGCTGCAAAAGGCTTTCACATCAATGAAGGGACACCTCGCGCCTTGCTTAGTTTTGCCGTTCGGGCATTTGCTGAGACTGTGGGATCCTGCCTCCCTGAGGCCAATGAGCTGTGTCTAACAGAGATTTTCAATTAAGCCAACTTCACTTAGTAAACACTGAAAGTAATATGTTTCATACAAACTACAGTTTAATACTTATAACATATGAAAATTTTATTTCAAATTTAAGACTTTCTTATATTTCAAATATGCAATAAAGCTTTAGGGCTGAGGTGATGGGGAAGAGGATTGCAAAATCATTTATATATGATTCCTACAAAGATTTGGTCAATATATATTGCCTTATTTTTATGCATTAATGGTACTATCAATCTACACATAGATTTTTAAGCTTTGCTAATTTTCTAGAAATAGGAAGAAATATTGATTTTACTAAACCAGCTATACTATTCGATATACTGTTTTAAGGAGAAAAATTGCACAGAAGATAAATTTATTTATTTTACATGCAAATGACCAATATTGTAAAATTGTACTATTCAGTTATAGCAGTAAATTTCAGAGTAAATCAGCCAAAGAAAATTGAAATTTAAAAGTAATTATAAGGTAGGTAAACTTAACAGTTGTTTACAATGTAGAAAAATGTGTTAAGCTTTTGAATTATTTCTATAAATTAAAGAATGCAAACTTTCATAACTATTATTTGCCCTAAAATTATTAATCTACCAACATAAGATAAAATAAGATTGTATATTAAAATAAATAAAAGATGATGTTATATGATATATAATTACTATTATAGAACATAAAATTTTTAACATGTTATATATTCCAAATGCACCAGTTCTGGGAGAATATGTCACAGGATAAAAATACTGTTTTATTAGTCTTAGAGAATGCAATTAGTGGCAGGGGAAAAATTTTATTTGAAACTAAATCTTAAGTGTGAGTTTTAGGAATGTTTCAATAAAATGGATATTTTCAGACTTGCCAAAAGAATTAATTACAATATCCAGATATGTATGAACTTTTTGAAATTTTAGGTATTTGCGAATTGAAAACAACACAAACTGCAGGGAATAAGTAAGAAACTTGTACTTTAGCTCCAGGACAGAAATTGCTTCTTTTTATGTATGTGGTTCATTGATCATGGATAGAATGGAAATTTAAGGAAATATGTATGTGTTTCCTAATGTTGCCATGGCTGCCAAAATATGAACAAACAAAACAAAAGGAATTGTATAAACTATTTGCATACAATATGCTGGAAGGAGAAAATAGTGCCACAGTGCAGACTTCCAGTATTACAAAACTATTACAGTCATAATGAAAGCCCGCCTCACTATGGCAACGACACACACACACACACACACACCACACCCCAAACTCTCAGCTTTCCACAGACCTCTCTGCTTCAAAACCTTTGAACAGGGCCCTTATGGACTGACTGTTGAAACACTGAGGAAACAACCCATCTTCTCTGGAAATTAACTGGTTCACAGAAGCTTTATTCCTCTAAAATTGGAGGAAAGAGTCAATGAGCAGGTAAACCTGAGAACATGTGTGCGCCCTTCAGTTTTCTCCTAACTTAGCTCTGAAATTAGTAACGTTGTAATTATTTCGCAAAAAAATGGTTTTCTATAGTTAAAATAAAATTTTTTTCTAGCTTTCAGAGTAATTAGCTAAATTTTTGCAGTATTTTTTCTTTCTCCAAATAAAAGTTACATTTCTTTCTGAAGTGGTTTATGTTGCTGAAGTGACTGAACCTAGGAGATAAGAAGTTTTACATTTTTTTTCTCCTCAAAGCATTTTTGAAAAGAAATAGTGATTTTTGCAACCCGCATGCTTGTTAGGGGGATGTCAATCTCCTAAGTAAGTTCACTTCTCTTATTTTTAATTTTTTTTTACTATAACTAGAAAATGATATGCGTCCATCTGCCAGTATAATATATAATCAGGGCAGTCACATATATGGGACCAGAAGTCTTCACTATCAAAAATATACACAATTTTTTCAAGTCTCCATAAAAAGATTCCCTTTTTTGTTAATTCCATGCTGTTATTTAACTTACTGGTTGAGCTGTGCATCAGTCCCTCGTCCCCCAGTTAGTCCAACTTATTTCCAGAAAACCTTAAAGTTTCTCAGATCTCTTAGGGCTAGAAATGTAGTTCTCAGCAAGCAGAAGGTTGCCTGTGTCTTTCTATGGGCAATTAAAGTAAATTATTTTTAAGAGGTATGTAAATTGTAAGTCCTAAATATTTTGCTCATGTCAGTTAAATTTTCCTGGATTCTGTTTTAGACCACTAAAATCAAGATAGAAATAAAAAATACGTGAATTCATATGTATATATTAACTGCTATGCATATTTTCCACTTATTTCAACTATGATTTTAAGAATTTCTATTTGTTAGATATTAATCTTTTGTTAAATAAGATATAACAATGTGAAAAGGATTTACAATGTCATATTTTAATAACAAAACAAATTTGTAAAGTGGCATACTTACAAGTGTAAGAATTTATATTTTTGATAATAAAAAGATATAAAAGGGGAAATAAATTTAATCAATATTATAATATAGTCATTTTGATTTTTATTTAAAAATTTTTGTCATTGCTATTTTGCAAAAATAAAACATTTAAACAGTCACTGCATTAGTATGTATTTTACTCACTAAAAAACTGTGGTTTGAATAAATCTTTAATTTTTTAAATTTATGATGGTGAAATTGAATTGAATTTACACTAATTGGTTTAATATGAACTTGTTTAATTTTTAAAGTAGAGAAAGATTAGTAAACAATGGTCTAAGATCTAGTTTCAACTCTACTATTCATCAATATTAGGAATTTTCTATCAGAAATATGCTGAAAGTGATTTCCAGTTTTCTTTCCAGTTCTGATAATTATATTTTAATAATACTTTAGTTATAAAAATAAATTTAACTATATTAAGTAATATATAAAATAAGTGTTAATATAATTAAAAACACCAAAAAGAAAGACAAAATGACACTAAAACATCCTGACTACTACCCAACTCTCTCGTCCTGAGATTTTTCTGTAAGATTTTTATTCCTTCAAGTATAATAAATACTTATGTGAACAAACACATCAACATGGATTTTTACAATTTTATATGTATTAATATTCAAATTTTATTTAACTTCATAAGAAAGATAAAACAACATACTTGGAAAATTGAAAGAGGGTTCAAATATCAAAACAGAAGAGTGGTAATCATTTTATTTTGAACACCCACAGAAGTAAGGGGAAATAGCACCTATGCCTCTACAATCAATGTAGTTTATATTTACTGCATTCTCAGGTCTGGACTCTGGCTGGTCCTCTGGAATTTGGTCTGAGAAGGTTATCTTGATGTTAGAGTTGATAATATTATAGCTGATGACACCCAATGCTGTATAATAGTCTTTACTTTGTGAGTGACTCGGAATATGTGATGGATGTAATTTTAAACAACCTTCTTAAATATGTATGCCATATATGTTTTTGAAATATAAATATAGAAATGAACCTATAGGACTGTTGGAGAGTGTCAAGCCAAAGGCTAACACTAAAATAAATTTTTCAAAAATTCAAGAGACTCTCCCCCCAATACTTTCAGTTAGGATGTTGGTATGTTTCAAGGATAAACTAAGGTCAGGTTTTAACCTGCACCTCAGAAGTGTTTATATAAGCAAAGATTTCCAGTAAATCCAAAGAACAGAAAGTCTTTTATTTTCCAATCTTGGAAGTACTTCCACCAATGTGAAACTAGTAAATAAAATGCAGTGGAAAAATATATAAAAATTCTAGTTCAGTACTTTATCTAGATGACCAGAGATAAAGGGTCAATATGGTATCAAGGTCAAGATTGAGATAAAGATAAGTAGAAAAGTAGTTAAAATTTATCTAGGATCAGTGAACTTGGTCAATTTTTCTGACTTTTTTTTAAGGTCACAGTATCTTTTACCCACTTTTTCTGCACTTAGGAAGGTGTTGAAAATCAGTTTTGGTGAGATATGTAATCTAGTATTTGGGGGCTGTGGTAAGATCACTTTATATCTCTATATATCATTATGCTTTAAGTGTGTTTAAAATGTAGTAGGAAGAGATACTTGATTCTGCCTCTAAACTCACACGAGGGCCAGGTTACATAAATAATCAGTACAATTTAATTCTTACCTGTTTTCATAGGTAAGAAAACTAAAGTTAAAATAAATGGAGAAAATGGCATCTATTATTGAAAAGAATTCAGAGACAATACCTATATATGCCTGCTTTCAGGATTTTCATGGTTCAAAAACTCAGATTCTTGATCATAGAGTATTGCTGAAAAGATAGCGACTTGGAGAATCAAGTAAATGAGCTAGTGAAAGACATTAAGGCAAGTAAGAAGAAAGAAAAGAGAGAGTGAGAGAAACAGAAGAGAGAAGAAAAGAGAGGGAGGAAAACACTTCAGAAAACAAAAAACCTTTAAATAGATAATGACAGTTGCAGGTTTCTACTTATTGAACCTATTCAAGGGCAGAAATTATGCACAAAAGTCCCTTAATATCAACGAAGAATAATCTGCATGTGATCAGTTTTATTCATGTTTTGGGATAAACTGTGTTTTTTCATGCTTTCATTAATATACTGATTTACTTTAAAATATTTATTTAAATTCTTCTGTGTTTTAAATTATTTAATAGTCCCTGGGGATATTTGGGGCAAGATAGAAAAGAACCCCCTTTTCCTGGAATTGTACAGTCTGTCAGGTTTAGTAATCTAGAATTTGATAATCCAAAAATAATAGTCAATGTTTAAAACATAATGTTTTTCCATAGTATTAAATACTTGTTATAAGGGCAACTAAGTAGAACTACAAAATATCTTAAGTTTAATATATCATAAAACTTGAAATTCTAACTTTAGAACATAAGGTTTAGATTAATCGAGTTCTTTAGACACTTAATGCATTGTTTTTCCAAAGAACTTTCTAAAATATAAATCACTTAGGAAGATATAAGTTGAGGATCATATTTCACTGAGAATAAAGATTCCTAAAAAAGAGTAACTTAGACAAAATTAATGATGAATCTGTCACATAATAAATCTGGGACAGACAACCCAGGGCTGGGAAATCTCCAAGATTCCAACAACACTGTGACCTCTTACTGTCTTTCAACAGTCACAGCATCGCTCAGAAGAACATGTCTTAAACAGTCACACCTAAGAGCTGATAGCTGAATGAGGGTAAGGAAATCATTTGCTGAAACATAGGAACCTAAAAGAGCATTCTTTTCCCAGGATTCTCTGAAACATTTTAGGAACACATGCTCTCCCCTCCCCCACCCTCCAACACACATACATACAACACGCACACAGACTGATGGGTCCAGTCATTATGCAATATTGTAGTCACCTCTGTCCTAAGGAGCCTGTAAAAAGTGCTACAGTAAAATAAATACAAAAGGTGTTTTATTACTACTATCTTGATAGCAGAAAGGAGAGTGAAACACTTCAAACCAACAGCGTTAATGGCTTTAAATTGTATTTAGTTTATTTTTGTTACCAAATCAAATGTCGAGTTACAAAATGAGAAAGAGGTAAGTGGATAAAAAAAATACAGTGTGATTATTGTCTGACATAGTGGAGAATGGTGAGATTCACTGTAGCTAGTGCTTTGGGCATCTTTACTGAGCAACAGATTACTCATAAATAATCCAACTCTTAGTGTAATATTGGTTACCATCATTTCAGTTAAAAGACGTTAAAGGCTTATTAGATAACAGTCTATTTCTCGGCTTTTGCAGGCTGGTGTCCCTAGGGGCAACATATAACATTTGATCTTAGCTAAAAGGCCAAGACGAAACAGTCGTGATACACTGGAAAACATATTATGGATCTATGGCACTTACTCAATTACCAGGAGATAGATAGAATAACAAAAAAGCTTAAATATATATGAATGAAATTTATTTTAATATCTGTAGGAGAATAAAAACCACTAGGTTTATATTTTATTTTTGAATTTTATTTTTTGTGTTCCTCAGTAAACTGTTTACTACATAGCTCGGTAAACAAGATCTCATTTCTCTCTCATCATGTTATCATCTTTATAGATAAACTTAGATGTTTCTAAGAAAATATGATTTCTATGTTGTCATTAACTTAATTTTTAAAGAACTATAATTTTAAAAAGGTTTAGGGATAAAAATATAGCATTAGTTTTTGCTTTCTTTCCAAAAACAAAGGTTCGTGAATTTCAAAATTATCGATGGCAAACCTTGAGAAGGAGGTATTAATTTTTTTGAATACAACAAAAGCTAATTTTAGTCACACTTTGTATTTTCTAAGCCTTTCGGAGTTGTAGCTTTGATTTCCACATGACTTCTTTCTCACTTACAGAAGTATGTGTACATCCCTTTATTTTGGTGAAATAGCTATACTATGTAAAATGCTACCCTTGATTAGTTAGGGGAACAAAGACAGTGACAGAGCTAGAGCTGAGTTTGTCAGGAAGAACACACTTTCTTCTCCAGCTTCTGCAGGCGGTGGGCATTGCCTCTGATTTGATTCGTCCTAAGTACATTGAGTTCCTGAGAATACATTTTCCTTTCACTTGCATAATCCCCATCTACAGGAGAAAACATTATTTTTACTCTTCATACAAACCTGGCATGCATGTTTAACAACCATTGGCTTTTGTTAATAAGCAGTAAAAACAATTGTAATAATAGATTAAGAAGGAATATCTGCTTGACAGTTACTATTCGAAGCCCTTGATATCTACTCTGTCGTTTAAGTCATTCATTCATCAAGCCGATGAAGATGGTATATTTATTGTATACTTATTATTGTTAGTCACAGGTGGGAAACTGAGGCACCAAGAGGTTAGGTGATGTAGTAACACAAGGATGTGACAAAGCCAGGTAAGCTCTGAAACTTGGAAACATGACCACAGAGCCTGGGTTCTTAGCCAACATCCAATACTACCTCCTAAAAGTCAAATCCAGTCCAATTTAGTAAATATTGTGCACAAGTTTTAATATGTAAGACATTGCTTTAAAGACTGCTGAGGCTTAATACTGATTTAGAGAAAGCAATCTCTTTTGAAGCTAACAATAAAAGGCATAAGGAGATGAACACTAATAAGTAAGGTACAGCAGTAAAGTATTTTGTGCCATGTTTCAGAGAAACATCATTTAGGATGAAGAGGCATAAACTAAATTTATTTGAAGCAGATTTTGAGGAATAGGCTTAGTTCTTGACAAGGCCTCACAAGACCTATGTTCAAATTTCACTTCTGTCATTTGTTTGTGATTTTAGAAATGTTATTTATCCTCTTTGAATCTCGGCTTCTTGTGAGATTTAGAAACTGCTTATATAATACTTTAGAGGGTATAATAAGAATTAAATGTTAATGCATGAGTATTTTATACTGGGGAAAGGTTATTAAAAGATATTAAAAGTATTATCTTTCAGGCATATTTCACCCATTATTTTATTTCCAACAATAATGTGTGAGTTAAATAATCTATTTTATACATGTAGTTGAATCTGAAAGGAGTAATAAGTGTAGACAAGAATCATATAGATGTCTTTCGATGCCAAATTTCAAGATTTATGCACTACCCAGAAAAGTAAGAATAGAGATTTGACATACCATCCTACATTTCCACAGTTGAAAAAAAAATCTATTTTTATCTAGTTTCAAAGAGATAATTTTTCTACATAACCATAACAACCTATGATTTTTTTCTATCTAGTCTTCTGAATAAAATAGCCATCCATATGACGTACAAACCAATTTATTTTTCTCCATTTTTTATAAATAGTTTATTCACTAAAATACTATGTCCACTGACGATTGCTGAAGCCTGATTCTACTATATTTTTATAAATACTTCTTTTTAAATATAGTATAAAAGGAGAGTTTTATGAATCAAAGATGCAAATTTTGCCTTATGAACACAATTATAAAATCCTATCTATTACAAAAATGCTAGAGTGTGGAATAATTACATTAGTTAACAGCACTTCATTATTCAGCTGTTTTCTACTACTGCTATAGAAAGCAAGTTGATTGACCTACCATAAACACTGAATCATCCCTGTCTTCACTGGGGAGTTTGAGTCTTATACTTCCCAGCTGATGAGACTGGACAGGCATTGCAAAGAAGTTGAACACATATATGTTCAAATTTTTGGAAACTCTGTCAGGCCCTGACCAGTGTGGCTCAGTTGTTTGGGCATCGCTCACAAAGTAAAATATTGCCAGTTTGATTCCCGGTCAGATAACGTGCCCAGGTTCCAGTTCAGTCCCTCGTCAGGAGTATACACAAGGCACAAGAGGCAATAGATCAATGTTTCTCTCTCACATTGATGTTTCTCTCCCTCTCTCCTCTCTTTCCCCCTCCTTTCTCTTCTGATCAAAAAAAAAAAAAAAAAAAGTCAGGGTCATTGGTTCATTAAGCAACCTCGAAGCATTAGATGTTGTAACATTATCACAGATAAGTCCCTGATCATGATAGAAGAGTGATCTTCCTTCATTTGGATTTGCCAATCTAATTATTTCTATAATTATGCCAGTTTATTTGCCTCTAGCAACAAATACACATTTTTCTATTTGATTTGCATGTCCATGCCTCACCATGACTAACAAACTTTCAGGTCTTAAAGTAAAACAAGAAACTACATATTTTTCAATTCAATAAGAAAAGCAACAACACGAAGTATATTTCATGTTGTCAACCATGGATCTCTTCTTGTTGGCAAAGTTTTAGGTCTTGTTATATAATACATAATGGGTTCAGGTGCATTGAGTATGAAGTTTGAAAGGCTCTCAGAACTGGTTTGATTGATTTATATTGGAGAGAGTAAAGGGTCAGTTGGAGAAGAGAAATAATGAACGTGAAGGGAAGGAAGGAAAAAGGAGAAAGGTGATAGCTGGCAGAAACTGAATAGTAGAGGATTAGAGAAAAGAATAACAAATAGTAAGTACCATGATGTCATGGGTATGCCTGTGAAGAGAAAATAGGACAAGAAATATACTTTAAAAGTATTGCTTGATGCTATGGATGAGAATATCCTTTTCAAGTTTCTTAAAACTTATCAGTTAGGATTTAGACTGTTTTACAGCTTATCGAAGGTATTTTTCATCTGTAAGACAATGATATAGGTTACCTCAACATAACAAAATGAAAAAACCTTGTCTATAACTTCTTTCAAAAAGAAAAACTGTAAAGAATAGATTTTAGTAAACATGAATACAGTATTGTCAAAGTGACAATAAAATACATCAGGACTCAATACTTCTAAATTTATAACAAGTATTATTTTCTCAAAGTCTTTTATTGTCCTCCTCCACAACATTGTATTTAACAATTATATCTGATGTTTAACATTTGTTTTTTTGTAGATATCTAAGTTATAATCTCATTTCTGTTTTGAAGAAGGTCTAGGTACAATATAATAACTATACTGTTTCTTCAGTTTACTCAAATGAAATTAAATCTCCACTTATTCCTTTATATTAAGAGTTCTTGAACATCTACGAATGTTTAGAAATATTAGCACCTTGGGCCATTACTGAAGAAAAAGGTGGTCTAACAGTTAACATTTTTCTTTTGTATTTTCATGTTCCTTATGCTGACTTCTTTCCCATATGTAATTCCTCCTCTACTGTTTAGGCGTACAGCCTACATGTTCTCTTTCCTCACCTCAGGTAAAGCTCAATTGAAGGTTTTGTTGTTGTTGTTGTTGTTGTTTCCCATAAGTTACAAAACTTATTCTATTGACATGTATTAAAAACACATTCCGATTTGCCGATATACAATAACCCCATTCTTCCCAGCCCTCATTCTTAAAACAAAAAATCCCTGGGTGTTACAGATCAAACACACCAAAGAAAAACCCTTCAAGGCAGAAAGAAGGAGGGAGAATGCCCAGAGGTCTCAGAGCTTGCGGGAGACACAGCAGTGAGTCCCCTGAGTGGCCTCATGGCTCCATATGGCCAGACAGGGCACTGCAGACTCCACCAACCTAGAGCTGCCAAAATGCACAAACAAACGAAGTTCCAAGAAAAGCCTGTTCTCCCTGGCAAAAGGACCAGAGGAGAGTGCCCTAACAGCAGAACATCTATTGGTCAATGCATCTCCTATGCCAGCAAAACACTGACAGAAAAGCCATGTTACAGTTTTACAAGATGTTACCATTGGAGGAAGCTAGCAAAAGGTACTCAGGATTGCTTTGTGTTATTTCTTAGAACTGCATGTGAGTCTACATATTTTTCCATATAACATTGTAATTAAAATATATTCTACATATATCTTTTTGAATTAATACTTTTGTTTTCTTTGGAAAAGTACCCCAAAGTAGAATTGCTGGATTGTATGGTAGTTCTATTTTTAATTTTTATGAAGAGACTCTACACTGTAATTCCATAAAGTCTGTACCAATTTACAATCCCAACAGGGCATCAGAGTTTCCTTTCCTCTACAGCCTAGCCAACACTTGTTGTTAGTTGATTTTTTCATAATCAACTTTCTAACACATGTGAGGTGATATCTTGTTATGATTTTGGTTTTTATTTCCCTGATGATTAGTGATGTTAGGCATCTTTTCATGTGCCTGTTGGCCAGTTGCATATCTATACACCCCTATGTTCAATGCAATATTATTCACAATAGCCAAGATACAGAAGCAGCCTAAGTGTCCATCCACAGACAAATCAATAAAGAAAATGTGACTACACACACACACACACACACACATATTTAATGGAATATGACTCAGTGTTGAAAAGAAGGAAACCTTGACATTTGTGACAATGTGCATGGACCTACAGGTTATTATGTCAAGTGAAAGAAGTCAGAGAGAGAAAGATAAATACTGTATGATTTCATTTATAGGTAGAACAAAAAAAAGAACAAACAAAACAAAACAGAAACAGACTCAGATATAAAGAAAAAACTGACTGATATTTGCTAGAGGGGTGGGGATAGGATGATTGGGAAAAAAAAGATGAAGGAAATAAGAGATAAAAATTTCCAGTTATAAAATAAATAAGCCACTGTTATGTAATGTACAGCACAGGAAATATAGTCAATAATATCATAACTTTGGTGATAAATGATTACTAGACTTGTAATGATCACATTGTAAGTTACATAAAGAAAAAGCCACAGGCCTTTGTTAAGCTTTGATTATATCTTCTTGTGTTTGGGAAAAGGTAAGCTTTCTTTCAAACTAACCAATCTTCCTGATTCCTTGTGGGCTTGTGTTGGGTCTTCCCCATATCCAGTCCCTTTCCTGCATCTTCTGGGGTTTTGTGCTCTTACGCTATCCAATTCTTTTCCCAGATTATCCAGGCTGGAGTCCTCCTCTTTATGTTGCCATTGTGGCTCCTACTGTACATGCCTCAGCAAGAACCAAAGACGAGGTCTGTCTTTACTGGCGCGCCCTCCCACTGGTAGTCTATGAGGGTCCATTGTTTCCTAGGAAGATGAGCAAACCAGCCCTTCCTCCCCATTTGGGTGAGGGGGAGCACTGTGGATATTCCCTGTAGTATCTGGAAGCTGTAGTTTCCAAGCTTAATCAGCCTCCATGTCTTTTTCCATTTGCTCCATTCCTTTGTTAATGACTAACTAACTTACTGCTGTAACACTATCATACTAGATTATAAACCCCTCGGGGGAAGAGGCATTTTTCTCTCTTTTCTTTGTCTTTTTGCATGTCAGTCTGTAATTAGTAAGTGCTAGCAGCTAGGTGCTTATTCTAAGTGCTTTGCTATAACATATTTCATCACACAATGAGGACACTTATTATGAGATGCACCATTATTAGTGAACCACTAAGAAGGAAACACTACAACTATAATTAACATTATAATTAATTTCAGGTTAATTATAATGTTAATGAGTAAAAATGATTCTTAGCATTTATATACAATTATATATTGTGTAAGCATCTGGTCACTCTATGGAGGAAGTGAAGGAAAACAGGGAAGAGGAAGAGAAATGTAAAAGGCGGCCTATGTACATGTTTGGAGCACCACATAGCAGGCGCTCAACAAAACTTAGTAAGTGAACAAATGAGTGGTTCGCCCTCCCATTTCCATCCAAAATAAGAACTTGTGAGAGGAGACTTTCTGGAAAAGTCCCAGGTAAAACTAGTATAATTTTGAATTCAGTAAAACATGACTCTTGAAATACATCAATAAAAACAGTTATTCAATTTCACTGCATTTGGCTCCATATTGGCTTCAAGTTACTTCATACTGTGGATAATGTTACTTCTAAACCATAGAAAAAAGTGATTTCTGTTTGGTTCCATATCAAACTAATATTAGCATTTTAGCAATTAAATCTGAAGTTGCTTTCTTTTGTTCACTAAAGTGTTGGTGCTTACATCACAAGAATGTAAATCACTTTGGCAGTAATAAAGATGCTTCTTCGGTTTTACAAGACCCACAGTATTATGTGTGCATTTTGTGAAAACAAAGGTCATTTAAATTTTTATGTACTTTAATATAAACTAATTTAATGAAATCACATAATTAATTATAATTAATAACATTATTATAATATATCATTAATTAAATTGTATTTTAAATGCATAATAATATAATTTTAATTTTTATATAATCTTTGGAAAAAATATATTTTTGTACAATTCCTGTTAGGTAATGACTGACTATTAGTACTCTACCAAAATTCAGGTTAAAGCCCTGACTCCCAAAGTGGTGATATTTGGAGGTGGGGCCTTTGGAACTTAATTAGTTTCAGATGAGTTCATAAGACGGGGATCTTCATGATGGGAATAGTGCCCTCATAAGAACAAGGAGCTTTTTCGTTTTCCTCTTTTTCTTTTTCTTTCTGTCTTTCTTTTCCTTCCTTCCTTCCTTCCTTCCTTCCTTCCTTCCTTCCTTCCTTCCTTCCTTCCTTTCTTTCTTTCTCTTTCTTTCTTTCTTTCTTTCTTTCTTTCTTTCTTTCTTTCTTTCTTTCTTTCTTTCTTTCTCCCCCTCTCTCTCTCTCCCTCCCTCCCTCCCCTCCCTCCTCTCTTTCCCTCTTTCTGCCCCCTTTCTCCCCCTTCCTGCCTCCTTCACTCTCTCTCTCTGATATACCCCTTAGAGTCCATCCAATAGTATGGGAGCAGAGATGATGAATTCAACTTTATAATCATTCCTGTAGAAGGAAAATATTCACTAGTCAAGTCAGCCTTCTGAGACTCTATAGAAAATTATCATTCTCCCTTCAGGTCACCTGGCATTTTAGAATTTTTGGAATAGAAGAATATATTATCTTGTTTAAGCAACTGCTACATGTTTTCAAAGAGCTTAGGCAATATCTTAACTAATAGTTTTCTGTGTTTTTCAAATAATCTGTAATGAATAGATGTATAGACAATAAATAAAAAATTTTAAAAAGAAACCATATATATAAATACAGACAGAATTGATTGAATTGGTGTTTACTGCTAAAGGTTGGTATTTTAGATATTTGGGTGACTAAAAATTTTATGACTTATCACTATAAAACATTATTCTATATGTAAATAGCATGCATAATATTTTGACCTTAAATGAGTGGTTGCTTCATATCATCATAGATCATATAGTTGGCAGAAAGTTAAATGGTAACCTTATTGAATTATCAAAAAAAAACCTCCAAAATTATTTTTAAACATATAGAGTTAGCCTATTTCCCTGAGTGAAATCCTTGATTTTAGCATCTTTTTGAATGGATATAAGCATAGTCATAACATATAGTCATAATCATAAATTTGGATTAAATTTTCAGCCACAGACCCTGACGGGACTTTTTGTTAAGGCTCCGGATCTAGAGTTATAGTACCTGATTTCATATCTTAGTAAAATTATGTCGGTAAATTTCTTAATCTGAACAACCTGCAATCCCATCATATGTTAGTGTAAGCACAATAATAACACCTAATTCATAAAGGTGGACAAGGATTTAAAAATAATTTAGCACTGTGACTGGCAAGCATTTGGAGCTCCATAAGAGAATAGTTTTTATTATGGTAATGCCAACTTAGAGATGGATACTCAGGTTAAATGACACAATAGAAAACATATACCTGGGTTCCTCTTAATGTGCTTCAAGGATATATAGTTACTATAGAGTAATTGAAAAGGACTAGATGGTAATTAATACATTTTCACTTATTCATTTAGTCAGTAATTCAAAGTTGGAGAAGTACCTCAGAAAAAAAGGTATACTGAAAATACATATTTTAAAGTATCAAGTCATGTCAAATTACACAACATGCATATTTAAAATTTATCATGCTGTGATATTTTTATTTGCACATTTAGCTAATATCCTATAATAATGTTATGAGGCATATTGTTATAGAGTATTTGGATTCAATAAAGAATACTTTTATTTCTAGTGTCATTATCAAGAGGTATTAATAACAGATCATTGATAGACTTAAATATATCAGCTGTCTGAGTGTTCTTACACACATAAAATACCTTTCAGAGTAAGAATATACAAAAGATTTTATTTCATAGTTCTTCCATACTATTTCATGGAAATTTATATAATGTGTTTTATAGATGAGGGAAGCAGTAGAGATGGGATAAGGTAGAATGTGTGAGTAAGTCCTACAGGGATAAATTTAACTGTTTGAAATTATACATTGCCCTTATTCCTAAATGTTTGGAAAACTATGTAAGTAGTATAACAATTTATGTTATTTAAAACCATAGATTTGCCTCAGAATGCCCATTTTTTTTCTTCAACTAAGCATGACTTTGATGTCTTCTGTTGTTAATTGCCCCATCATTATTTTCCCCTAATCTTCATTACCAGTGTTCCCATTTGAATGCTACCTCCTTAACAGAGGAAGCTAGGTCTGTTTTGTTAGTCCTCAGTGTGTGCCAAATGACTTTGCAGCAAGAATGACATATTATTTCTTACACATACAAAAAAGTTTAATGAATACATAATATTTAATGAAACAATAGAATCAGGAGTATTAAAAAAGAGAAGAAATTTAGGGATAATCTACTCTATCCATCTGTTTGTAAATAAGAAAACTAAAGCCAAGAGAAGGCAGATGCAATGTTTAAGATCATAGAGCAAATCTATTGTAGATATTATATATATATGGTCAGAGAGTATTGATAATTTTAACTTTTTTAAGCATTAATTATGCCAACATCCATTCTCTACTTTTTTTTTTTTTTTTTTTTTTTTGGTACTGGAACATTGCACAGTGAGTATTTCAAATCACTTCCTCCTTTGATGATAAAGAATAGTCTCCTTAGTGAGAATGGGTTGTTGGTAAAATAAATGAGCATACGGTGAAGAGTAACTTTTCTTGTCACCGTACATATACCCCTAAAACATGTAATGGATAATACTTTAAAATTAACTCAGTGAATATTGATAGCATTTTCACAAATTCTAGTTTCAGCTACAAAAAATATAAAGCTCAGAAAATGTCACATCCAAGATCCAAAATTTTTTAAGTTTTGTGCTAGGATATATTCTTAGGACTCTTTGGTTTAAGTGTGGAATTTCCTATTAAATAACTGAATAACAATATGTTACATTAGCATAACTTTAAAATAATTAATAAATAAGTATAGGGAATATTACTGATTGTTTTTAGTTTCTATTTTCTTTATACCTCTTCAGAAGTTCTTCCTAATGACTACATTTCACAATCTCCTTTACAATTTGTCATGGTCTTATGACCATGTCCATAACAATAAGAAATGAAAATAGGTGCTATATGCAGTTCTTAGCATATCATTGCATTGAACTATTTCCTCTGGTCAAAAGGGTAGAACACAGGCCTGATAGTACTTTATCTTGGAGCATACAGACCAGAAAATGGAATGAAGATGGTAGAGTTATAAGATATCTCAGATCTTGTACAACATTCTAGATCTGAGCCAACATAGACTTAGATGTATGTGAAAAATAAGCAAATATCAATCTTATTTTAGCCACTGAATGTCCAAATTTCATTACTATAGAGAAAACCATGTATTGCCTATATGCTAACTTACATTAAGCAAGAAATCAAGAGAGACAGAGAGGATACAACTCTAACTTAGGCAGTAGATCAGAATTCCACCCTAGAACCCAAGAGAAATAGGTGGCCAATAGAAGATAAAGAATTGCTAGGGGAATCAATTGAAAACATCTATGAGAATTACAGACAGGGGGACACACACTGCTTTTGGACACAAATTACCCAGCTTGAGTATGGTTAAGAACAGGAAAAAAGGAACTTTAAAAGGGTTGCTCTTTCTTCAGGTTAGCTCAGAGAAACTATGGTGGAAATAAGGTTAACAAGTAGTAACAAGAAAGAATGTCTTCTTAAGGAGATAAGCAATTAGATGCGAAGCAGCAGGGCTAAATGAACAAAATACAGTGAGCAGAAGTGATATACATGTAAATATGAAGAATTCTTTACAAACCCACTCATTCAGGAACTCATTTTTTAAAAGGACTTTTTAAAGGGTTGATGAAGTGGTAGAGCCTCTGTTTATATTATCTTTGCTGAATTAAGTAATATTTCTGAACCTCAGTTTTATCACCTGAAAGAGTGGCTTTAAGAATTTGATAGAATCATGATGGGAAGTAAATGGCCCATAAAATTCTGTGATTATTCTTGTTGATGTCATTGTTAGAGAAAATGAGGCAACTAATTCCCTATAGGATCTGACATTATCAAAGTAGATCATTTATGCTTTAAAAAGTAAGTACATATCTTTCAGGCAGAGAGCAAAATAGTATTTTTTGAATAAAAGAAAGATATAGCTAAAAGTGAAGAGTTATGTAAGGACACCATTTACAAAGGAAATTACTAGAGATTTACTAAGTTTGGTACATAGGTCATAAAAAAGGAAATAATTGGACAGTTAAGTAGGGACAAACCCAAAAAGATTTGATTACCTAGTAAGAGATATTAAACATAATCCCATATGTTAAATAAGCATATTTTTATTTTCTTACTATTGTTCAATTACAGTTGTCCCCATTTTCCCCCCATTACCCTCCCCTGCCATACCCATGCCCTACCTCCCACTTTTAATCCTCCTCCCTATTGTCTCTGTCCATGGGTCCTTTATACATGTTACTTGACTTGACCCTTCATATTTTTAAACCAAAGAGTGATGGAATAGTTTGCAGCAGAAAGAAAAAAAGAACTCTTACATTTCATGACAGCATGGATGGAGCTGGAGAATATTATGCTAAGTGAAATATACCAGGTGGCAAAAGAAAAATACCATACGACCTCACCTATAAGTGCAACCTTATGAACAAAACAAACAAAAGAGCAAAACAGAACCAGGGGCATGGAAACAAGGAACAGACTGGCAGGGGACAGAGGGGAGGAAGGGGGGAATCTAAGGGAGGAAAGAAGGGGAAAGGCCTAGTTAAAGAATGAGTATAAATGACCTATGGACATGGACGACAGGTTGGGGATTGACTGGGGTGGGGTGGGGTGTGGGTGGGGCAGTATAGTGCAACAGGAGAAAAATGGGACAACTGTAATAGATCAACAATTTAAAAATTAAAAAATACATATATGTTTTATACAAGAAATTCAAACTTCATTACGGTAGATGGAAAAGCAAAGAGAAAGGCCAGCTACAGGGATACTGGACAAAAGGATATTGCAAATGATTTGACAAGAGAAAACTCATGTCTAAGCTAAGTCAATGGAAGCCGGTATACAAAAATGGTTAAACTAAAGAAGTAATCTTAAAATAAAATTCATATCACTTGATAAACAACTAGATGTGGGATCCTACATTAATAGCTTGAGAATTTGTGATTCTAGTGACTAAAATTTCAAAAGTTGGGGAAGGAATAAATTTGTGGAAGAAATATGAGTTGAGGAAATTTCATAATATCAAGTTGTTACCAAGAGTATAGAGATATATGTATGCTTTATGTATACATCCTTAATATAAAGTACAGCATTTTTAAATAAAATGTTTCTCTTATATTTTTGCTATGTCTGTCAACTCATATATTGCATACATCTTCATAAGGGGTGTGTTTATTTATGGAACATTTGCTTACTCCCAAGAGAGTATCTGAATTTCAGTGGGAAGAAGTTCATTGCATGAAAAAGAGTAGCTCTGGCAGAGTGCTAGGCATAGACCTACAAGCACATTAATCACATTCCCTGAATTCATGGAGTTGAGTCTCAGTGGGAAAGCAGACAAACTGTGATGGTTAATTTTCATGTCAACTTGACTGCGTAAAGGGATGTGTTTTTGAAGGTGTTTCTGGATGACATTAGTGTTAGGTTAAGTGGACTTGGAAAAATAGATACAGCCTTCTTAATGTGGGTGGGCAGTGGGTATCATCCCATCCTTGAGGATCTGAACAGAACTAAAAGGTGGATGAAAGAAGAATTCACCCCATTTCGCTTCTTGCCTTCTTGCTTGATATGGGATATTTGTCTTCTGCATCCTGGACTAAGTTTTATGCCATCTGTTCCCTTGGTTGTCAGGCCTTTGGGCTTGGAATGAATTATACCCTTGGCTTTTCTGGGTCTCCATCTTGCAGATGGCAGATCACAGGGCTTCCCTCTGCATCCATAACTCACTCAGTGAATGAGCCAATTCTTCATTGTAAATCTCTTCATATATATCTCCTATTGGTCCCTTTTTCTCTGGAGAACCCTGACTAACACACAAACTAAGAGGAACTTACCTATCCATATATCATCACAATCAATGATGAGCATGGTGAATTCTAGATCAAGGAGTTGCCCTTATGTGGTAAATGGGATCATAGAGCTATTTTATTCGGTCATGCTTTTAATGTACCCAGTTATATAGGTTTGGTTTAGAATAGGTGTGTTTTGCATACTCACAAAGGAAATTTAAAATCATAGAACCCTCCCCAGCACTGAAAAAAATATATAAACAAGTGAATATTATCCAGTACTCTAAGTGTTAGAATATAACTAATACTATTTTTAACTAATGTATTGTGTGGAATAGTACACATAAATAATTATGTTAATGTTATGAAGCAAAATTTTCAATTGAAAGGAACAAGATCAAGATCAAACAAGTTAACTTTAAATCTTGTAATTCTGAGTTTGATTAACAAATATTATTATAGATCCATAATTTTTCTTATCAAAAATATATATTTGTATATGAAAAAAGTTCTCTATCTTCAAAACTATTGATGGCATTAAAAGGAAGAAAGATTTAGGAACTGATCTAAATGAAGTGAGAAACAAGTGATGTAGCAAAAGTGTTCATTAAAGTGTACAGTACCAATTTCAAATCCAGTATTTAGAAATTCTGAAGTAATGCTACTTTAAATTTTAATGTTGAAAAAGTTGCCATAAAATAGGTAATTTTTGCAACATAAATCAATAAAATTGATGTATTTATTGAACATATACTTTTAAGTCAAATTACATTTTTGCAAACATACATTTCAAAACTTTCTTAAAAGTTATTTCTTTTAAAATTCCCTGATAAGTTTTATTCAACATTTGCAGGACGGAATAAGCAAGATCTAAGTCATATAAGTGATAAAACAGAATTAATTACTTAAGATTTATACTCAATTGTTTTTTAGATATCTAGCTTAACTTGTTTTTATTTTTATTTTTTAAATAAATTACATTAATCTTTCCTATCCTGGAAATAAGATGGGCTTTGAAAAATAGTATTTACTTAGTGTCATTTTGCATATTATTTTAATACTGCTAGGTTTATTTATTTTAATTTATAAAGAATATGTGGTCTTTACTCCTAAAACATTCTCTTTTTTTTAGATTTTATTTATTTATTTAGATAGAGGGAAAGGGAGGGAGAAAAACATTGATATGCAAGAGAAACATTGATTGGTTGCCTCTTGCATACGCCCAACTGGGGACCTGGCCCCCAACCCAGGCACGTGCCCTGACTGGGAATCAAACTGGCGACCTTCCGGTTTGCAGGCTGGCACTCAATCCACTGAGACACACCAGCCAGTGCTACTCCTAAAACATTCTTATCTTTAAGATTAAAAAAAGGTAAGATTGCACGTGCAAAAATTTAATAGTTAAAAAAATAATGTATTCTATTAATATGCTCCTTCTATAATAATGGAACACCTCAGAAATACAGAGTGATTATTCATATTGAACTGGGAGATTGTGAATATCTGAGTTCCATTTCGATTTAATCATTGTTGACAGGTAATTGGTATTTTTGTAAATATAGTAGCTAATACGCTTAGCAGAATACAGGATGATTTTCAGCATGTCTTTCACACAATCTTTGTACTTCCTGTGAACTGCAGGCATCTGTGAAGTAATCTTTTTGCTTTTACTCTATTTCCAATTTATTTTGTCTAAAATGACTTGACACAACATAAATTTACTTTATTCACTTACAAATATAAAAGTCTTTTCATTTTATGAAATAGTTTTCTTCCATACATCTTTCCAAACTGACAAAAAACAATGTATATATCAGAGTCAGTGGTAGTTTTGTACCCCTCTAGAGTTTTAGCCAGGTAAACATAAAGTCTGCATATTACAGTTATTACAAACATTAAAGGTTAATTTGGACATAATTTTTCAGTGGATCATCTACTAGGCTTGGAACACAATGATAATTTTGCATCGTTTCATCTTCTTTCTCCAAAAATCCCCTACCAAAAAGTTTTCAAATTCTGCCTCCCAGAAATCAGGCAATTTTTAAGCTCTACTAATACACATAATACACATGTTTAAAACTAATAATTTAATATCACAAAACAGGCTTATTCTTAACATTCTCAAACAAGCTCTGATAACATTTTCATTATTGTAGTATGTTTTTATATATTACCTACCTGTTTTTCATTATTTTACAAAAAGAGCTTATAAAAACTCCCTGAGGATTTAACTTAACTAAAAATATGTTAAATTATTTGAAAAATATTTATATCTTTGTGGCTATATTCATATTTATTATTATAAAAACTTATAAGGCACAGTGTCAAATTTTCAATCTGTTAAAGCACTATTGTTATTTATGGTTAAATTTTTAAACAGTTTGTGTTTCTATGTTCCTAATGTCTTTAATAGATTATTAATGGGTATTAGCTTCTCTTATTAATTGATAAACTTCTCTAAAAATACGCACTGCACATTCTAGAATTTCCCCTTAAGTATGTTTAGATTTTTGATATCTGTCAGTTTTTATGTTGAAGTTTTTAGACATATATGTTTCTGACATTTATCAAAATATATTGAGATCCTCTAGTTGATCTTTCTCTTTCAGTTTTTTAAAAAAACTTTCTTGAAATAATTAGAACACAAAATTGAGTAAGACACCAAGATTTTAGTATTGTGCTAAAAATAAATTATAGTATAACAAAAGTCACAGTCTCAGAGTTTCAATTTTCACAAATTAACATTATGTTTGACTAGGTAATTTCTAAGCTTTGGGAAGGGTTTCAGTTCTATAAAATTATTATTTTGTTGATATTGTCTACCATTATTGTACTGAATGAACATTGTAAGGTTGGACTTCAGCTTAAATATTACAATGATTAAACATCGATTTACCCATTTTTCAAATGTTTTATTGTTATTCTACAAATGACTCAAAATAAAATTCTGTTTCTTTGACATAGGTATCAAAAGGGTTTAAAGTAACTTTTTTTGCTATTTTTTAAAAAATTGAATATTACTGCTCTTTTTTTCTTATTTGAAAGTGGTATTGATGAATATGTCTAGGACAAGGATACTATGTCTTTTAAAGTAATAATGATTAGGAAAATATTAAAACATGAATAACATTCAGAGAAAAACAGAAAAATTTGAGTATCGCTTTTAGAACAATATTTTCTTGTTCCTATTAATGCTATTACTGTTCATTCTTTATCTCCTGTAAAAAAGAGTAAATATGTCTGATTCATGTCTTCTGGTTGCACAGTGGTCATGGCAGGCACTATGTATATTCTCAATAAATTATGTAATTGATTTGGCATTGCTTACTTCTCTTGCATTATATGATTTTTTTTAAAAAAACCTCTCAGATATCTTCAAACTCTAACTTTTCCTTTTCCACAAGTTAAATTCTTTTTAACTGGGAAAACTAACAAAGCAAAATTATATCCTCCCTTTCAGTATTGCTCTCCATGCCAGCTCATTCTCAGCCTTCTTTCTCTCTCTGGCTCTAACATGGTCTTGCCAAGGTTCAGGAACTGCAAAGCAAGCATGCCATGGTCCAAGAATCCCCACCACCGTGGTCCTTCCCCAGTCCCCAATCACATCCATCCTAAAGGATACCAGACTGGTGCATCAAAGGAAGGAGATAGATGCCGTGTTCATGCCATCACTCTTCTCTTTATTGAACTTCTCTCTCAAGAGTTTGCATTTAAAATTTAGTTTCTGTCATCCTCTTTAGGGAGGATAGTTAAAGACTAGGAAAATAATGTTCTCCAACAGAGTTCTAGTTCAGTGGTTCTCAACCCTGGTGTCATACTGTAATCACCTGGGGAGTTTTTTAAAAATACCATCTCTAAGCCCTGCACACAAATGAGAAAAAAAATTGATAAAATTGACCCAGGAAAGGGCATCAGTATTCTCATATGTAACCATTGTTACAATCACTGTCTAAATTGCAAGCTATGTGAAATAGCTGAAAAAAAAAGGAAAAAAAATAATCTGAAGACAACAAATGAACTATATCTAAAGCTCATTATCTTCCTTCTTGTCTTATTCTAGTATGCATGGGCATAGTTTTATCTTTTATAATGACTCATTATAAAAGTTTGGCAACTGTTATGAATGTGATGTTGGAAGTTGTGAATTTACACAGCAATAATTCCCTGAACTACTGC
Organism: Mormoops blainvillei; assembly: GCA_004026545.1. Taxonomy (NCBI): domain Eukaryota; kingdom Metazoa; phylum Chordata; class Mammalia; order Chiroptera; family Mormoopidae; genus Mormoops; species Mormoops blainvillei. The sequence continues at coordinate 256,555 of PVJD01001275.1, read as the reverse complement.
AAGAAGAATGTAGCTGTTTGAAGGATACTGCCCATGGTTACACAAGTACTATTTCATATACATGCTTTATCTAATGAAAATTTATTTTCACCTCACATTTTTTTTATCAAAGCAAACCCAATATGTTTTTCCCCATCATTGCTTTATGGTTAAAGGGCAGAATGTGAAATATTGGAGAATACAGTAAGTCCTCATTTAACATTTCAGTTGGTTCTGTGACTTTAAGTGAAACAACATATAATAAAGCCAACTTTACCATAGGCTAATTGATATAAACATGAGTTAAGTTTCTGTGGCATATCATCAATGTTATGAAAAAACAATAGTGAACAAAATCACATTATTTGAAAAAAAATGAGTAAATAGACACAAATTGTCTTTCCCTCCTTATCTTTTCTACTTCATGTTTTTTAAAAAGTGCATGCACCTATATATATAGGTTTACTTAGTCTTTCCACTCCTACTTTTAACATAAGATCTGTTCTTCAACTAAATGTTTTCCAATCATGTGAACTGAAGATTCAGTCTAACAGTTGTATAATGGTCAGTGAAATACATAGAAAAAAATTTTGAAAGTCATGTTTGCTTGTGTAACCAAATTTTTATTCATTATTAGCCATGATTCTAAACCCCAAATTTAATCTATTCTTTCTTAAATATGATGCATAAGCATTTCATAAAAAATATAGGAGGGGGTGGGGATGGAAAGCGATGGTGGGGAAATGTTGACCCCCTCCCCCTCAAAAAAAATTTTAAAAAAAATGTGTATATAAAAGAACAAACCTGGTATTTTTCTCTATAGCAGTCACTTGAAAAGTTTTCTTATTTTTACTCCCATGACTTTTTTTTTAAAGAAATACTGCTGGCCATGACTAGTACAGTTCAGTTCGCTGGGCATTGTCCCACAAACTGAAACCAGTTCAATTTCCTCTGAGGGCACATGCTTGAGTGGTGGGTTCAGTCCCAGCTGGGGCATATGAGGGGCAACAGATCGATGTTTCTCTCCCTTTTTCCCTCCTTCTCTCTAAAAATAAATAAATAAAATATTTAAAAAGAAAAATACTTCTGTCAGTATGTATTGACTATATTCTCTATTTGCTTAGGTTAATCTATATGATCTATTACCACAGTTTTATTAGTAAAACCTCCTTCTCAAAAAGGTGAAAATGTTTCCAATGTCACCCCAGTAAATTCAGTAAAAAAGTTTTTAAAAAGTTGAAAAATATTATAGATGAACAAATTTATCACTAGATTCTAATAAAATAAAAGAGCTCATATTTTCCTTGTAAGTGCACTGAGCTTGTATGTTAATTTAATCAATCAGTCAGTCAGTTAGTCAATAAAGATTGAATACCAGACCACATATGATTAGGTTTGGTGCCAGAAAAACTAACACTAACAATACATTCAGGACTGCAGTAAAGTAGCGAAATTTCTATAACTATTGTAATTGTAAACTGTTAAATGTAAGACCTAATTAATCAAGCATTTTAAATTGGTAAATAACTCAAACTCTCCTTTTTATTAGTAAAAGTCACGTAAACCAACCCTAGTTTTCCTCTACAGCCTGCCATTTAATAATATTTGGTTATACTTATAAATTTGTGTAATATATATCCCCCTTTGATTCTGTAGAGAAATGAGAGCTCAATTCTCCCAATGCATATAAGTCAAAATCACATTTACCATGAAAATCTTCCAAAATTAATTTCTATTACTGAGTATATATTGTATAAACTATGTACATCAAACTTTCAAAATGTCAAAACACATACATATACATTGTTTAAAACAAGATAACAGGCCCCAAATGGAGATGCTTATACCAAGCCCCATGTCACCAAGTTGAGACTTAATTACAGTTTCTGACACTCTCAGAAATGGCATCTTAAATCAGCCACTCAGGAACAGTCTAACGAGCACCCGTTAGGTAATCTGCCTAATAGACCCCTGCCATTCCCTAAAGGAAAGTAACCTTGCTATAACCAATCTGTTTTTGTCTAGTATAAGTTTCTCGTTTCTGCCCCCTTCTGCCTATGTCTTTTATTTTGTACAGCTCCTTGGAGCTCCTTTCTATCTGTTAGATTGGATGCTACTCTATTCATGAATTGTTGAATAAGCCCAATAAGATCTTTAGAATTTACTCAGTTGAGTTTTGTTTCTTAACAACTAAGATATAGGTATATAAAAAATTTGTGTTCCCAAATACAGTACTGATTATATCTGAAACCAGAGAAGGAGTGGGAGAAATGTGTTTCTATGTGTTAGGTAACTCAGAAATGATTTTCACGAGGCTAACAGATCGGTGTGCTAAAAATTCCCTCAGTTCTAAAAATAGAAATAAAGGGTCTATATCCTGAGCAAGAGGATTTATATTTCTAGAATTTTCTTTTATAAATACATTTTGGTCAAAAACAAAAAGAGGTTAGTAGGTTATACAGGCTTTTTCATTTAGTTTCCTACTCTACTTTGATTCAAAGAGATGCAGTTGAAAGAGTTGGCTTCTGACTAAAGTGAGAATCTAATTTATCATCTAAAAAAGATAATTTTGAGAACAAAAAGGAAATCATTAGTCTGGGTAATACACAAAAGCTAGAACTCTCCTGTGCCTACCAACTTACCATATGGTCCTTCCTACCACATATATGAAATTTTTTTTTTTCCTTTTTATTGAATTGATTAGGGTGACGCTGGTTACCATAATTATACAGGTTACAGGTATATTCCACAGCACACCATAGGTCCCTCACCATTTTCTGCCCTATACCTTTTCTACCTCCCCCACCTCTAGTCCCGCAACAATCACTGCAATGTTGTTGCTCTAGTTACTAGTTATAAAAACTTGTGGAAATTGTCTAATACAACTTACATCTCAGATTTCCATGTAGACAAAAAGGGGTCTTCAAAAATTAACCTCACAGATTACCTGATCCTAAATTCCTAACTGGGCAGTTCATGGTAAGTAGTCATGTCCCAGGCATATAATTTTTTTAGTAAAAGGCTTATATTTGTCTTAAGCAAGCCTTGTTTATTGTTCTTGTGCATCTAGTTTAACACACCTTTGAACTACACATAATTACCCTTAAGAGAGCAGATGATCTTGTTAAGTATCCTGTAATCCAATCCTCACTTTACTTTCTCCTTCCTTCATGAAATTCCCTTTTAAATTTCCTTCCTTAATTTCAAATGCATAAAAGAAATGGCAAAACTGTCATTCTCCAAAGCATTTGAAATATTGTTTCCCAGCAATTGTCATCAGTTTGGCTCAAATAAATTCTTACAAAAATTCTCTACAGGTTTGGACACTCACTTATAAAAGGTGAATTTAAATGTCTAGAATTAAACCAGAAAATACAGGCAAGTTGTTTATCACTTATTAAGCATTCAAAAATGGTAGCTATTCTGTGAAAAAAAAATATATATATATATATACACACACACACATATATATACACACATATATGTAGTCATCTTTATCCTAATTCTATCAGGCATAATCTATTTCAAATTTTTTGGATATTTTATTGACTATGCTATTACAGTTGTCCCATTTCCCCCCCTTTATCCCCACTGCTTGCATCCTATCTCATCATCCCCACACCTCTTAGTTCATGTCCATGGGCTGCACGTATCAGTTCTTTGGCTCCTTAATTTTCTACGCTATACTTAGCCTCCCCCTGTCTATTTTTTTTTCAGTCAATATTTTCCTGCCACCACTTTTTAAATTGTCAAAATGTTTTTTGTGTGTATTCCAAAATATCTTCACAATACGTACAATATAAATATTCCCCTCTTTCCCTTTTACATGTCATTGCCATGAGAGGAACATGCCGTCCTGCAAGAAAAAGTTAAGAGACGTGAAGAAGAACCATCCAGCAAGCTGAAGCTATATCAACCAACTTTTAGCCCAGAGGCATGAGGACTTCTTTTCCATAAAGGGAAAGATGGTAAATATTTTCAGCTTTGGGGTCATATGGCCTCTGCACCAACTCTGTCACTGTACCGCAAAAGCAGTCACAGATAACACAGAGCAATAGTCATGGCTATATTCTGATAAGATTTTACTCTTGGAGACTGAAATGAGAATATCACATTATTTTCATGTGTCACAAAATATTCATTTCCTTTTAATTTTTTTTAACCATTTCAAAATCTAAAAGCCATTCTTAGCTCATTAAATGTAGAAAAATAGGTTTAAGCCATATTTGGCCATCAAGATATAGTTAGCCAACCCTTATATTAGTATACTTTATTTTACTTTACTTTAAATGATAACAACTAACTTTTAAGTCGGTGGCTGCTCAATAAGACTAACTCCTTAAGTGACCATTTTTGAGATCCTTCATTTCTGCCTCCTGATGGGCATATAGCATGAATGAGAATTATTTAATTAAACACAGAGGCCATTAGACTGAGGTGGTTTTAATGTCTTTAATCTACATAAGCAAACACAAACCTAAGCTTATAAATGCCTCAAGGTTGAAAAATCAAAACCTAAGGACAACTAATCACAAACAGCCAAATGGGCTTTTCCAAATAAGACACATGTTTAAGATCTAGCCAGTCAGATCATTCTCTGGCTTTGCTTCCGCACCTTGTCTGTAAAAGTCGTTACCTTAGCTCCTGACAGTGGAAAGGTTCTGACCACTTCCAGCTTGACGCTGCTGGACTACAGTGGGCATTTGCTCAAATAAACTTTTAAAATTTTAATATGCCTCAGTTTATCTTTAAAAGAATTAAACTTGTTTAGTAACATGGATTTGGGGTTGCTTGCTGTCACTATGTAAACTGATATGATGTATGTATACATCAATGTTCAAGCTTTGGTTTCCAGTGTTGCATTGAATTTTAAAGATAAACATATTGTCATATAATGACTGCAATATAATTTTAAAAGTCATTATTGTGGTCTTCATTGTTTACTTCTCGTGACCTTATCATTGATCTACAAATTTTACAGGGCCTCAAATTTTCTCTACATGAGGTGAAGTATAAAACTCCAGAAAAGAAATATAAATGTCATATATATTTAGGCAGATATGTTTGGCTGACACTATCAAACTTTAAAATTGCTAATGTAAACCAAAGCAATTTCATTATATACACTAAGCTTCAATCAGAAAGTCTAAAGTAAGTCAATTATGATCTGTAAAGAAATACCATAAATTGCTCTTTCATACAAACAAATGCAAATAAATGAAACTTTTGATGAATTTTTCTTATCTACAAGTAGCTCTTATATTGCTGCAAAGGACTTGATGTCTGGAGTCTGGAAGTAATGCAATTGTTAATCTATGAGTTGTTTTGCCTTTTCTGTTGCCCTAAATTGTTGCTCTAAGCACACTGACATAAATTTGCATTGAAAGGATCCTCTTGTGATTTAAGTAAATGAAAGGGCAAACAAGGAACCCCCACACACTTTTCTTACCTTTTGCAACACAAGCAATTTCATTCAATCTGTTGCTAGAAATCCTCCAGTTCTGTTTAGCCCTAAATCACTGGTATTCAAAGGTTTATTGCACATTCACACTCATTTGTCATTTGCAGGAAGTCTAATTGAGAGAATTTACAGTTGGTTGAGTGCTTCATTTAAATTGTACATGTTTAATAAAAGCTTTTTAAGTTACTAATCTCAACTCAGGAAACAACAAAAGTGCTTGAGGGTTAAAGAATAAAACATAGCAGGTAAATGTTATGGTGTGACATTTCCTTATAATGTTTCCAAGTAACTGCATTTACTGGCTTTGAATTGTTTTTACACAGCTAACATACTCTGCTGGAAAAATTTAGCTTGTGACAGAAATGTGATGGTAGAATTACTCCTCAGTCAGTATGCCATGGTTAGCTGAAAATAGTGTCAATAATTATTACACTGTAGGAGAAAGCCTAAAATAATATCTCAAGAGAAATAAGCTTGAGCATAGTCTCATAAAATAAATCTAATTAAATAGTAGGGACTGACTTTCGTCTGTTATTCTGCAGTCATTTTAAAACGCGATTCTGATTTTCACTTGGTTATTGGACCATATGCATTGTTTGTAGGATGGTACTGCACAGAGGGAGCTCTTTTTACAAAAAACAATCCTTGTTGCTATTTAACCTTATATTTCAAAGAAAATATGAAACTATGTAGAAAAGGAGACCAAAATATTAAGGTTCAAAATGTGGCATGCATAAACTTCAAAGAACCCAGATATGTCAGCATGTGAATTCTTCCCTCTGGCTTGATGTGCTGGGACAATTTAGCCACATAGCCGTAAGAAAAATTAGACAGTACTAATGAACAATGCTACAGGAGAAAAATGAAATCTGGAGACCAGCTCTTTTAGTAGAAAGCTGACACAAGCCTGCCTGCCTTCTTATTACTCAGCAGATGTTAGTGCCTCACTATTTTCCTTAACTTGGTAGACCCAAAGCTAGTTTTAGTGTTACGGAAAAATGAAGCGACCAGACACTGAGGGGTTAGGAGCACGATCTTTATTTACGTGCACGGGCCCAGAGGAGACAAACTCCAAATTCTGAGCCCCGAACAATAGCGCCGCATTCCTTTTATGCTGGGCTAAGCAGGGGAGGGTATTGGGAGGCGTAGTATAGATTTGGTACGAAGGGGCTTACAGAAGTGGGAGAGAAACATTTACAGCATTAGTCAGGGCAGATAGCGTCTCAGCACCTGCAGCAGGGCAGATAACATTTCATTTCGTCCTTGGTGTCGGCCCTGACTCCCTCTACATTAGTGTGTAACAAGGAACAGCTTTTTAAACTCCATTGTTTCAAAATAAACTCTTTGCTCCTATGAAAGGGTTAATCCACTGTTAACACCTACCAATTTTGGATTATAATTTGAGTAAAAAAATATGTACAAGTTCTTCGGAAATAATGTTAAAGTGAAGCATGAAACTCATTAGTGTGTTTTGACAGAACCATTTGTCCGTTCCTTGGAACTAAATTTACAGTGGAAGAACTAAAGAGAAGCATTCCCTAAACAGGTAGCCAAACTCACTAACACGAAAAATACTAATGAAAATATTGTCCCTGATTAGACTGCTAGACAAAATTTTTCTAAATAAAATATTGAATTTAGATTTTAATGAATGTGATTCAGATTCCCTTGTCCCATTGCATTTTGGAAATCTTGAAGATGAAGCCGTGAGGGAAGTACTCTGGCCTCATAGAAGAGAATATTCCAAACAGGGATCAAATATTTGGATTTCTCTTTCATTCAACTGGCAAATAATTATTGAGCATCTTATATAATTTTCTAGATGCTGGAGATAAAGCAGTGAACTAACATGCTTTCTGTATTTATGAAGCATACACGCAAGTTGGAGAAAGAGATAATTAACAAATAAACAAGTCAATGTTTTCTTCATGAGTTTTATAGAGAAAAATAAATAAAGCTTTCAAAGAGAGGTCTGAAGTAGGATGTGGGGAAATATTTTACACTTTGGTAGAGTTTCAGAAAAGATCTCACTGACTATTCGATACTGGAACAGAAACTAGGGAGAAGTGGCAGTGAGCCATGTGGATCACCAGGGAGAGAACTCATCGACACTTTAAGTGTAGTTTTATATTGTCAAAGTTACCCTCGGCTACACAGGCAGCAATATATGGTGAAATTATTTTTTGAATCATTAATTCCTTCCTTGAAGGCTTTATTCAATGCATACAATTTGCAGTCTTTATCTCCATTTACTGTTCCTGTCACTCCTTTTCTGTGTGGGCTTCATCTCTCACCTTAACTCTCATAAATTGAGGTCCTCAGTACGATCTGTGTGACTACTGCCGTTAGGAGTTATCAAATAGCTTGCACAACTGCATTTTCACCTCTCCCTGTTTTTTTGTTTGTATAATCATTGCAGGTTTAAAAGAGAAGGAATTCACTCACTTTCTCTGAAAATTGAGTTTTAACCATTTTTTCCCCATTTTTTATTCTATCATTAACTCCTTCAATATTTGTGTATTATCCTATAATGCATTCATTTATTTACTGTGTATCATTCCTATTAGTCAGTGAAGGCATCCTTGTACCCAGTGATAGCATACTTGCCATTACTCCTGCTTAGAAAATACATGCTTATTCATTTTCTGTTGCTGCTGTAAGAAATCACTACAAACTTAGTAGACTAATCACCAATTTATTATCTCACATGTGTTATGGGTCAGAAGTTCATGCAAAGTCCTATTCATCTTAGAGTTCTCTCCTTAGAGTCTCACAAAACTGAGCCAACATGTTGGAAGAGCTGCTTTCTTTTCAGGAGGTTCTGGGGCTGAATCTGCTTCCAAGCTCCTTCATAGCAGCTAAATTCAGTTCCTTGCAGCTAGAGGAAAAAGGTCACTGACTGTCAGCTCTGGAGATCTGACTTTGCTCTTAGAGGCTGCCCACATTACCCGTAATGTTTTACATGTGGCCTTCTCCATCTACGGCAGGTCTAGTCTCCATATTTAAGTCTCTCTGACATCCCCTTCACCCTCATCTCTCTTCTGCCACTGCTTTCCCCATATCTGCTGCATTTCTGTGACCACAACTGTAGAGGGAATCAAGGCTGATACCAAAGATGAAATGCTAATTGCCCCGACTTATGACGTAAGTGCTTCTCTCCCACCTCTGTAAGCCCTTTTCACGCCAAATCTATACTACGCCTCCCAATACCCTCCCCCACTTGGCCCAGCATAAAAGGAATGTGGGGCTATTGTTCTGGGCTCAGAATTTGGAGTTTGTTTCCTCTGGGCCCGTGCACATAAATAAAGATCGTGCTCCTAACCCCTCAGTGTCTGGTCGTTTCATTTTTCCGTAACATTTGGTTCCCTGACCGGGAAATGACCTTACATAAATTCGGGCCGACTTGCCGCCGACTGAGCAGGGCGGGCTGGGTGCCCGGTGGCCCGGTTGGGGACCGGGGAAGCGCGCGCCCTGAGATTTCTCAGGCCCAGACCGGTCGGGACACTGGACTCCGGCCCAGGACTCCAACCGGGAAGTGGGGGTTTCGGAACACGATCTATCGGAAGGCACCAGATCGGTAAGTGCCCCGGGGACCAGACCCGAGATAGGGAGGGATTTGGGTCCCTCATCTGTTACAGTAGGATCGAGACTACGGAAGTCCGACTGCCGGACCCTCGCTCTGGGAGGGAACTGAATAGCCCCTGAATGTTTGAAAGTAAACTTAATTGAGTCTGTGTTTGTTTTTCTATGGGTGATAGTCTTGGGGAGGGAACTGAATAGCCTCTGAATGTTTGAGAGTGAACCCAAGTGTGTCTGTGTTTGTGGCCCCTCGAGCGCTAGCCTACGGAGCAAGAGTGGGTACCAACCTGCGGTTCCTGTGTCAGGTCATACGGCATAACGGTTGACAGTCAACCCCGAATTCTGTTGGGGCAACCTTAGCCAAGACCGACTTCGTCCGGCGAGGGAGTAGGTCAGGCGGACGAACAAGTGCCCCCACCCTTTGTGTGTCTGCGTCACGTGGGAGGGAAGCCATGGGGGGCGAACCTTCTACAATTTTAGATTGTATGCTGCAGAATTTCAGCAAATTTAAAGGGCAGGACCAATCGTTTGATGCGGGCCAATTAGAGACATTTTGTACTGCAGAGTGGCCAACTTTTGGGGTCGGCTGGCCCCCTGAGGGAACATTAAATCTATCCACTATAAGAGCAGTTCACCTGAAAGTTACAGGAAAACCAGGACATCCTGATCAGTTTTCCTATATAGATAGATGGCAGGAGTTGGCCCAGGATATGCCCAGCTGGCTTAGTAAGTGCGCAGGGACGCAGAGGCGCCGTAGAGGAGCCACCAGTGGGGCACGCCCAAGAATGTGTTGTCCGCAGGCGCCTCCTATGGCTCCCCCGCAGGAGCCCCTGACTCCCCCGCCTTCTATCTCGCCCCAGGGGCATCAGTCTCCCCAGGAGCCCTCCCCAGTTCGGCACCCAGCCCTGCCCCATCCAGGCCCGTCACCCGTAGCTAGCAGACTTAGAAGCCACCGGCCCCCTCTTCAGATGCCACTCCGAGAGGTGCAGGCAGCGCCCAGAGTTAATGAGGATGGGACTGTCCAGCCTGGACCAGTTACTTATTACTACCAGCCATTCAGTACTACTGACCTCCTGAACTGGAAACACCACACCCCTCCATTCTCAGAGAAGCCACAGGCCATGATCGAGCTCTCAGACTCGATCTTCCAAACCCACCGGCCCACCTGGTTCGATTGTCGCCAACTCCTCCTGACCTTGTTCAGCACTGAGGAGAGGAGAAAAATTCTAGAGGAGGCCCGGCGCTACCTTGAAGTGCATGCCCCGGCAAGAACCCTAGATCCCTCAGATTATGCGAGCGGTGCCGCCCCCGAACAACAACCCACTTGGGACCCAAACACTGAGCGAGGGCCGGCCGCCTTGGATCTGTATCGCCACTCCCTGTTACAGGGGATAAAGGCGGCAGCTAGGAAGCCCACTAACATAGCTAAGGTCGCCACTGTACACCAAAGGTCAGATGAGTGCCCCGGAGACTTCCTTGAGTGGCTGATGGAGGCATACTGAGTGTTTACCCCTTTTGACCCAGGGGCAGCTGAAAATCAAAGTTTGGTAGCCATGGCCTTTGTCTTTCCATCGGCCACGGACATCAGGAGGAAGCTCCAAAAGCTTGAGAGCTTCGCAGGAATGACCTTAAATCAACTCCTAGTGGTCGCCAACAAAGTATATGAAAATCAAGATGAGGCGGCCACAGCAGCCCGCCTAGAGGACCAGAAAATGCAGGCCACCCTGCTGGCAGCCACACTAGGGAGGCCGGCCCCTAGGGGTGACCCGATCAACAAATAGGGACACTTCAAGGTAGAAAAGGACTAGTGTGCCTATTGTAAGGAGTGCGGGCACTGGAAGCGAGACTGTCCAGCCCGCAAGTGGTGCGAGGAGACGCCCGCCAGCCAGGCTATCCTACCACCACCAGCCCCCAATGTATTGGCCCTCTCCGGGGTCGGCCAAGACTAGGGGCAACCGGGCTCCATCACCCTCGGTCCCCAGGAGCCTATGGTCAGGGTCAAAGTTGGAGGCCAAGACATTGACTTTATGGTAGACACAGGGGTGGAACACTCAGTAGTCACCGTCCCAGTTGGGCCCCCACGGGGAAAGAAATCCTCGTGCAGGGAGCCACCGGACTCTCGGCTAGCCCCCAGAAATTTTGTGAGGCACGGAAGGTTGAACTTGGGGGCCACCAGATCTCCCATGAGTTCCTCTACCTACCAGACTTCCTATCCCCCTGCTAGGCCGAGATATCTTGACCAAGCTAGCAGCGCAGGTCACCTTCCGGCCAGAAGGGGCCTCCCTGGTCCTCCCCATGCCATGAACTATTGCCCTAGTGCTTCCACGAGAAGAAGAATATAGGCTCCACCAGGAAGACGGAGTGTCAGCCCCAGACCCACTCTGGGCTAAATACTCTGGGGTCTGAGCAGAAAACTACCCACCGGGGCTGGCCACGGAACGAGAACCAGTAACAGTGGAACTCATGCCCTTCAGTCTCCAAAGTGACAACGGGCCCGCCTTTACTGCAAGAGTGATCCAGCTGCTGACCCAAGCCTTAAAACTAAAATGGAGGCTTCACGCTGCCTACCGACCTCAAAGCTGGGGTAAAGTAGAACGAATGAACCAGACTCTAAAAGAGACTTTAGGAAAACTTTATCAAGAGACTCTCCTACCCTGGCCAGATGTCCTGCCACTTGCCCTCTTCCGAGTTAGGTGCACCCCAAATTCAGCAGGGTACATCCCATACGAAATACTATATGGAAGGCAACTCCTATAACCCAAATCCCTACTACCACAGACTTCACCACCTTAGGGGAGGCCCACCAAGCCTCCTACCTCAAAGCCCTAGGTCAAGAGTTAGAGAGAGTCAGGCAGGCCCACCTTCGGCAAGAAATAGTGCCAACAGGGGGGCCAGCCCACTCCCATAAGCCAGGGCAGTATGTTTGGGTAAAGGACTGGAAAAAGAGTCCCTCCAACCCAAATGGGTTGGGCCCTACCTAATTCTGTTAACTACCCCCACCACCTTAAAAGTTGCAGGTATTACTCCATGGATCCATCACACCAGAGCCAAGGCAGCCACTGACCCTGAGGAAACCAACCCAGGACCAGAACAGGGACCAGGCCAAATCCCAGCCCTAAAGCTGCAAAGGACCTGCCAAGACGGGGAGGAGGAGTGGACCGTCACCGAGCCAACGCTACGTGCCTCCATCTCCAGCACTAAACCCCCAGCAGGAGAGACTGAGTAATTTACCTGTAACCGCTCACCACGAAAATGCTCCCTGTAATTCTAGCCCTTTCCCTTGTTCCCTACCTGGTGCAGCCCACTATGTGGCAATATAATGAAACAACTGTTGCCCATGAATCTAGGAAGGAAGGGAACTGGTTAACTGTAGCCCCCATAGACACCCTCCGCCAAGAGTTAAACGAGGCCTGGGGTCAGTATCGGAGTCCATGGCCTCTCTGCAATGCCAGATCCTTTCCCTTGCTAAAGTAGCCCAGTAGAACCGCTGAGCATTAAGCCTCCTTACCGCAGACAAAGGAGGAACCTGCATATTTTTAGGAGAGGAGTGCTGTTATTTTGTCAATGGAAGTGGACTGGTTGAGGAAAATCTGCAACGCATAAAAGATAGGTTGCGACTTAGCTCTGAGAAGGGGGCCACGCCCTGGTGGCAGAATACCCTCCTCTCCTTCCTAGCCCCTGTCCTGGGACCCTTAATCATCCTCATATTAGTCATCATCATAGGGCCATGGGCCATCAGAACAGTAGTTAGTCAACTAGAGGGGGCCCTGGTGTGGAAAACTATCAGTCGCATCCTCATGCTGTAACAGCAACAGGAGCAGAGGACCCCATTTCTGAGTGCAGAGACAGACGAAAGTGCTGTCTAAGCACCCACAGGGGGGAATGTAGAGGCAATCAAGGTTGATACCAAAGATGAAATGCTAATTGCCCCGACTTATGATGTAAATGCTTCTCTCTCACCTCTGTAAACCCTTTTCGGGCCAAATCTATACCACTCCTCCCAAGACCCTTCCCCACTTGGCCCAGCATAAAAAGAGTGCGGGGCTATTGTTCTGGGCTCAGAATTTGGAGTTTGTTTCCTCTGGGCCCGTGCACATAAATAAAGATCGTGCTCCTAACCCCTCAGTGTCTGGTCATTTCATTTTTCCATAACACAACTAGAGAAACTTCTCTACTTTTAAGACTCAAGTGTTTAGCAGGCCTACCCAGATAATCAAGAATATATCGCTATTTTAAAGTCAGTTCATTATTAATTTTTATTCCAGCTCTATGGACCATTCACAGCAGCACCTGGATTACTGTTTGAGTTGATAAGTTGAGGGGCAGGAGTCTTGGGGGAACATCTTTAGAATTCTGTCTATCATTAAGTGCTAAGACCTTATGTCAGTATGCATTGTCATAAAAAGAGTAGATGTTTAATCATCATAATTTTAAAAAGACTATAGTTATCTTTATGTTATAGATGAAAATAAATTGAATGTGGTTTGAGTAACTTACCCAACATTCTTTACCTAGAAAGACATGGAAGAGGTATTAAACCTATGTCTGTATGATTCCAGTGCACATACTCTTCCTCAAATACAGCCATACTCAGAGAGACCGTGAGTTAGGTTCCGAACCGCCGCAATAAAGTAAGCACTGCAAAAAACAGATTGTAATCTTTTTGCAGGTGGAGGGTCTTACTTTGCATTTGGAAAAAAAAAAAAAGCACAACTACTGTGAAGCACAATAAAGTGAAGTGTAATAAAACAAAGTCTGCCTGTAATGACATGAATTGTAATGCCAGATGATGTTACCCCTTGATGAGTAGGCATCAAGACAAAGGTTCTAAATTAACCTTGTTTAGTAACTATTTTTGAGTTCATATTATGGACAAGGTACCTGAACCAGCCCCTTATAGGATAGTAAACATTAGTCTTCCACATGGAAATGCAGTGCATTTGAAACTATTGCTCTTCCTTTAAAAATATGATATTCTTTTTGCTGTTTAGATAACAAAATAATCAATTTTCAATTTAAAAGAGAAATAACAAAATTCAATTTATATTTAGATATATAGTAAATAGATTTTAAAGCATTCATTAGCAGAAAAAAAATGTGTTTTCCAATATCAGAATTACAATGTTATGATTCTTTAAAAGGCATATATTATTTTAATAATTAAGTGACAATTAGAAAGATAACCACTTTAATGATGCTATATCAAGTAGTTTTTAAGGCAATTTCATATTTGTAATAGTGTCAAACATGAACTTCAGCTTGTATATATTATTTTTTATTCTAGAAATTATAATCAGATATGAGTAAAGTAAAACAGGGAATGAGTAATCTCATACATAAGGATATCCAAAAACAAATAAAAAAGAAAGAGAGTTTGGCAATATGTGTTTAATTAACATAGATAGTAAAAGTACAAAGCATACTAAAGTATGTGCACAAATAGGCAACTTATATAATTCAAGATCATAAAAATTTTAAACATTAATAGTATCTAAGTTTTTTTATGATTCGATGACTATATTGGATATTGCGGAAAGCATTCCCTATGGATTATTGATTATAGGTGTATAGCCTTTAAGGCAGTTCAAAATCCAAGATTTCAAAAATTTTAAGAGAAAATAAAAATTCAACATGTGGCTTAAATTTTAAAATCCTAAGCAGCTATGAGTATAGTTTTTTTTGACCCAAATCTTTGTACTATAATCTCAAAAAAAGAAAAACTGATAAAAACTTTGTTCATTTTTTGAGATTAAAAACCTAGTTAGATTTAATATACAAAATCCATTGATCAACATAGCATTTGTCATTATTTGTTATATTACATTTTTATCCCCACTCTTTTAAAGCATAGGTCTTGTCAATTTCAAGGGGAAAATATGCAGCTAAGGCAAATAATTTGCAAAAATAGAGGTAAATTATATTAATAAAGATTAAATACACTAAGAATTCTTCTAGTTACTGACGGATTCAATTTTTAAATGCTATTAATTCACACAACAAGAATATTTTTTGGATTTAATACCATTTTAGGTACAAGATATAAGATAAAATTTGAAGGTTTTCTAGAACATTATAAACTTAATGAATTTGTATTTTTACACCCGTTATAACTTAAGGATCTGGCATTTTTCTTTACTTAAAAAAAAAAAATTCCACCACAGGAAAATCAGCTGGAGCAAAGTCAAACCTGAAAAGGAGCCAAAACCTCTCTGCTTCAGCCGCCTGTGATTTCTAAGTTATTTCCAGGCCACCCATCTAGTTTTCTGACTAGTGAGATTTTTTCCCCACTTTGCTAAAGCCAGAGGAAGTATTCAAAGACTTTAATTCTGGGATTCTGCTTGGCATGCACAGGGTTACCCAGAGGAGCAATGCCGCAGTGTTTTCATGGCACAGCATAGCAATGGCGTTTTGTGTGTATCAAATCCTTGACAAATGTTCCAGCAGTTAGGTAAAACTTTGTTTATATTGCGTGCCTCTCAACAGAAATTAAGAACTGCGGAAATAATTCGCGCAAGTGGTTGGCAATCTTCTCTCGTTCTCTCTTAGTGAATATGACAAGCTAACCTGCTGTGGGAGTCTGAAAATAAAGGACAATCTCACCACATTAATAAAACATGAGCCACAGCTGAATCTGAGGCCAACTAAACCTCCAGAGACTTAGGGTGACGCTTAATTTTGTCGATGATGGAAGTGCTTTAGCCCGAGGTAACTTTCATGGAGGCCATACTTCCGTGCAAAACTTTACTTTAAGCACTACAGCCAGGCAGAGGTAACGTTCACGAGAGTGTAAACTTACAGTAAAAGACAGGAACCACATAAGATGTTATATCACTCAAGCCAGTCAACTTTGATAGTGGCCTAATGTTTTATTGAAGCTCTTTTTCCTCACAGGAGATCTGAAAATCCACTTAGTGCCCTCAGAAATTTGTCTGTTTTGGCTGCATGGACTGGTTCCTAATGACAGGAAGGTAACAATATCAAAATAAGCTAATAGGGTTTTGCCATGAAATATAGTCCCGAGAGAACTAGGAGTAAAAGGGGAAGGTTTCTTAGGAATGTATTAAGTTCAAGGTTTCACTGAAGGTAAGGTAACTTACTTTAATAGAAAGAAAGAGGGAACAGAGAAAACATATAGGAGAACAAAACGATGAAAAAAAATGAAAATTATTGACTAGAAAATGGAAAGAAGCAAGACCCAACAAATTCAGTAAAACCATCCTTAAATTTTGTATGTCAGTATTTTAAAATGATGCTCAGGCACTGAAAAAGAATTATGGAGATGACTCATGAAAAATATTCCTTGAAAATTTGTTTAAATAATATCTTATAATGAAGTGTCACAGAGAAGACATGTTGTGAAAGAGAATTTTTTCTTCTGTCAATTATATAATCTCAGGCAAAGATTTCAGAATTATGGTTTCATTTATTTCCATGCTTGTTTCTTGAGACTGAGGTCTGATTTTTTTTTTAATTAATACTAATAATTTACTTTTTTAAACAGCATACTTCAAAATGAGGATACCAAGAGAAAGCATATAAAACTATTGATTATTGGGGACCCCTGGGATTTATTGTTTGTCTGATTTCGGTCACTTGTGGGATTTCAATCAAAGGCTTAGAGAAAGAAGTCTATAAAGGAAATAGTGCAACTTGCAGAAGGGTTCATTTTCCTCTGGTCACAGCATGCTTCAATTTATTGTGATCAGACTAACACCATGATTTAGAAAATGAGAGTTTCATCAACTTTTGTGCAAATGCAAAACTGTATATCTAATAACTCATAGAAATTTGATATGGGAAGCAATGGCACCCACTAACTGGTTCATTAAATTTGTTACATAGAGCACTGGTGTTTTTGGTAAAGGTATTAGAGAACAAATATATTACCAGATATATTTCTCATATTTGCAAGAGTATCTATGCCATTCTCTGCTTTTTCTTATTTCTACAGCAAGAAAAGCTTTTAAGGAAGCAATAGATTATATAAATGTGTGTTACCTTGACAGTTCTTGTCTTATATTGTATTCACTGTAACCTAAGTCATTCATGTAAAAAGTCCTACTATTCTTTCAAACCCTAACAGAACATTACCTTGGGGAGTAGTTGCAAATTGTTTCCTCCTCTAGCTGAATTCAACCAGCATATGAATTTTGTGTGGTCCAGACACTTTTATTTTTCAATTTTTAATAACTTGATCCAATTTTTTAAAATGAAAATGTTTTAAATTCAAAGCTGGAATTCCAGCTTCTCTTGAAAGTCAAAGCTCTGACACCATTTGGCCCACAGTATCTCTTGCCAACTATCAGCTGGAGCATTGCCAAGACTGGGCCTTGTGGCCAGCCTTGGCCAATCCATATTTGCTCCATCCTCCCTGTGGTCTTTTTAACACTAAGAAAAACATTCTTTGCCATTTATTGTCATAGTTACCCTGTTTTTAATTTGTTTCAGTTATATATCTCTATATCCTTGCCCGTAGCAAAAGTTGAAAAATGTGTATAAAATGGAGACCCTATAGCTCAAGAATAGAGAAGCATGTATTTTTTTGAGAGCATGAAAAATGTACCTGCATTTATTATATATTGTATGCCAATATCTTCCATCTAGGCTACTTCATTCATTTACCTTATCTATATGTCCCCCATAAACATTTACATTTCAACCTCCTCCCCTTTTTCTACTTTATTAGAATGCTGACCCCTGTGCTGTGAACCTTTAAAGCATTTCTTATGGAACCTAACTCTGCCTACTTGGTATTTAACAACATACAGGGCTTTTCTTTCTTAACAGACTCAGGGATCTCTGAGGGCAAACCTCATGCATACATCAGTTTTGTGCCCTCCAAAATACTTGGCAAAACACTCTTAAATAACCTTAACTATTTTGTCAAAACTAATGAATGCATAAAAATGAAGCTAGTTAATAAGCAAAATATTTATTTAAATGGAAAGGTACATTAAAGGGTTACTATCTAAAGAATTCTAAAATCTGAAAGAGATTGATTTGCCTACTATTAAATATAATCATATCTCTTCTTTCTTTAAATACAATAAATAAAAGTGTTTTTATGGACCTCCTTTGATGTAGTTTTGTCCACTGTGACATTGCTGAAAACTTTTTGACCTGCCAGATATATATATCATAATTTGAAAGTGAAATATGATATAAAACAGTATTCTTTATGTTCTCTCCACTCTAGATGAGACAAAAATTTTATGACCATTGCATTTTTACTTTTTATGGGTAGTTTTACTTCTACCTATATTTGAATTAGAGACTGATTTATTAATTGACCCAAAGGCATTTGGTAGAGTCACTAAGTGTTTAATGGGTTATGTGTAAGAATGTTTTTCTATTAATTAACTTAATTAATGTTAAATAGCTAGGATTTTCCAAAATTCAAAGAGAATTTTTTTATGTTTTTAAACTCTATTTATTTATTTTAGAGAGAGAGGAAGGGAGGGAGAAAAAGAGGGAGAGAAACATCAATGTGTAGCTGTCTCTCATGCACTCCCAACTGGGGACCTGGCCTGCAACGGAGGTATGTGCCCTGGCTGGGAATTGAGTCAGTCTCCTTTTGCTTCATAGGCCAGCACTCAATCCACTGAGCCATCCCAGCCAGGGCCAAAATTCAAAGAGAAATTTCAAAGAGAAGCCAGGGCCAAAATTCAAAGAGATATTTTAATAGCTATAGCAAACTACAGCTATCACTGTAGTCCTGTTTAGAGAGCTTTCTAAAGAACACTTTTTATGTTGTCATATGCAATGTGTTATTATTCTAATTTTTTTCTATACTGGGTCCTCTTGCACATGTTTATAAAGTTTACTTTGTTAAAAACAAAATTAGATGTGGAATTATGTAATAATAATCTCCAATTAAAAATCACTGATGATTTCATTTCTATATACCAGGTACTATAACAAGACTTTACGTGTAGAAATCTGATGTTCACAGCAGCCCTCATTGTACTGATGAGTAGGTTGGGACACACACAGATTCCATAACGTGCTCAGGGCCACACAGCTAACAAGGGGCAGAACTTGGTTCCCACCCAGCCTGGCTAGCAGCTAGGCCTCTGCTTTGAAGCACCAAATAATACTGCCTATATTTCCTGTGATATTATGTGAAATGATTGTGAGTTTTGAAAGTTAATTTGGCCTGATTTTAAAGATATATCCTGGATATAATATTTCATTTAAAAAAAACCTACTTTGTTAAATTTGGAAACAAATGTTACCATAAAATTATTTTAACGTGCAAAAAGGACTGTTTAGTGATTTCTCATGTCTCTGTCAATGGATACCAGACTGGTTGTGTTTAAAGTACATATTTAAACCAACAATAAAATACACATGCATTGTCATTTATGATAAATCAGACATATCCTTGAGCACATTATAAGAGACATTAAATATTACGTCCCTTCATATGCCTTTGTACGTCTCTGCATTAATTTTTCTCGGGAGATTTATCTAAACTCATTCTTTCTTTGTGTATATGTACATTTTTTCTTTCACAAATTGTAAGATAAACTTCAGGAAGGTTTATGTCCACATGTACTACATTCACTGGGACATATCCGTTACCTAGCATATGGACTGGTGGGAATAAATATACGGTATAAAAGACTTTCAATGAATTGTAATTAGCAAGGTACTAAAACATAGATGGTTGGAAGTTGAGAATTAGTGTGAACCAAATAAGAGATGAATTGGAGATGAAGCCAAATACGTTTCATATTCTTTTATGCTATAAATAGTTTCATCAATACCCTTTAGCACTTTCTAAACCATTTTTCTTATACATCCCAATCAATAAAACTTTTTGAACATACCCTCCCAATGTAAAAATAGTCATTTATTTAAAATATAACTCACCTCCACTGCTTCAAACTTAGCTCAAGCCACCATCATATCTCACTTAGGCTCTAGCAATAGTGCCCTAATTGGTCTTCCTACTTCTCTACTTACTCGCTTATACTCTCTCAACACTGAAGCCAGAGTAATATCAGATCATGTGCCTGCTCTGAGCAAACTCTGCCATGGTTCTTTGACTCACTCACCACCTAAAACAGAGCCCCCAACCTGCAGACCCAGGAGCAAGAAAAATAAATGTTATTGTTATAGCAACTTATTATGCATTATTGTTTATTCTTACAGCAACTTAATGTGTACTATTATTTATTATTATAGCAATTTGTTATGCAATATTATGGCAATCATTGACTAATGTACATAGACTATATTTATGATTTTATTTCCTGTCTCTTTCCCTCTACCAGAACTTAAATTCCATGCAATTAGGGGGGTTGGTTAGTTTTGCACCCCAAATGCCTAAAACAGAGTATGACACATAGTAAGCAGTTACCTAATACTTGTGAAATGACTAGTTATATATTATTAGCTAATTTTGAAAGTTATAGTGAGATAGCACAAAGATCTGGGCCCAGGATAAGAAGGACCCTGGTTAAGAAAAACCAAACACTGGTGCCAACCCACTACCCTCCCCAGGATCCGAAGGACACCAGAGAGACAGAAAAAATCACCAGATAAGCCCACCACAAGGATGTAACCACCCTTCCACTACCTACAAAAAATGTGTCTTTAAACCACTTGTATCTCATACGGTTAGAAGGGACATGGAAAATTCCACAAACATTCTCCCCCACCAAAGCCTGCCTTTTCACACTTTGTCTCCAATATATAATAATAACAAGAAAATCCAGAACCACTGAATAATAGTTCAAGATACCTATTTTACTAAATATTATACCATATTAAAAAGTTACTGTTTTTGAAACACTGGCACATGAATGAGTGAAAATTCCATGCAGGAAAAAATATAACTAAGGAGATGGGCACCATCAAGATGTTGACGCTGTTGACAACTAGTCAGGTACCTATAAACAAAAAACAACTCTTGGAGAGCTCAGGAGTCCACTTTCAGCAACACAGTAGGATAAGACACCTGAAAATAATGGCATAAAAAGGAAGGAAGAACAATTTCATTTTGTCTGTTCAGCTTTGAGAGGTAACTACCCAGATAGAAAGAGGTCGCCTCATAGGAAAGGAAGAGCAGGGTGAGCTACAAATGCCCCTACCTTTCAGGTCACCACCAAAAGAACCTGCTTAGGTTTGCCTACCCAGGGACCAATAAAGCTAAGATTTATCAAGATATCTAGGGACAAGGAAGAAGGAGCTTTGGGGACTAACAATATCAGCCACACAGTAAGACGGACCACAGTTTCTAGTGACCTTCTCTATGCAGGATCCAGCAGCTTTTTCCAGCAAAGAAAACAAGAGCAAGTGAAGCTGCCACTGAACTCCTGAAGATTTTACCAGTTATAGCCCCATAGGTATTCATATTCACAGATGCCACCACTTAGTCTCTCCCCATACCCTCTCCCCATCCCCACCACCAAAGCCCAAGATCTTCACTGGCAGCCAGCCCAGGCCTCTGTGCCTGTGCAAATGCAAGATGCCAGCCTAGACCCACACAGCTGTCAACCACCACCATGGGTAGACTTAGGGCTAGCTGCTCCAGCTCCACACCTGGTCTGACTTCTCTCACTTGCCTCCATTACCTGTGGCAAAATCCTGCAGCCTCAGAAGTCCATGCGTTTGGTCAAGAGCCTTACGCTGCTTGTAACCTGCATTCACTCTCTAGCCTACACCACTGGACTCAGTTGCAGCTAACCCCTTCAGTTGCATACCTGCATGAACCCCCATAAAGCTATCAGCAGATTTCTCAGCTGAGATTTTGCAGGCCAGGTAAATGGAAAGATATATTTGACGTGCTGAAAAAAAGAAAACTGTCAAGATATTTTATCCAGAAAACAATGTCTTTCAACACTGAAGACAATATAAAGACTTTCTCAAAAAAAAAAATAATAAAATAAAAAGCTGAGGTGTTCATCACCAGTAGACCTACCATACAAGAAATGCTTTAAAAAACTTTCAAGCCAAAATGAAAAGATATTAATTAGTAGCATAGAGATATTAAAAAAATACAGTATTGGTAAAAGTAAGTATATAGTTAGATTCAGAATAATACTAAAAAGTGGTGTCTTAACCACTTAATTCTATTATAAAAGTTAAAGAACACACACATGAAAGTATTAAAAATAGCAATAGCTATAATAATTTTAATGGGTACACAATATTAAAAGATAATTTTTGATGTCAAAATATGGGGGTGGGAAGGGTAAAGTTTTTGTATGAAATCAAAGTTATCAGCTTAAAATAGACTGTTGTATCTGTATGATGTTTCAAGTAGACTTCTGCATAACCAAAAAAAATAAATAAATAATTACAGTGGATACACACAAGATAAATAGAAGGAATCAAGGTACAGTTGGTTCACTCAAATCCATGGGTTCTGAATCTGTGAATTCAACCAACCACAATAATTTTTAGAATACTTTAGAAAATATTCTAAATGTTATATTATTGCTGGAATATACTATGAAGTTAGACCTATGATGGTTGCATCTGTACTGAACATGTATAAAACTCTTATCATTATTCCCTAAACAATATAGTATAATAACTATTTATATATCATTTATATTTTATTAAGTATTATAAATAATCTAGAGATTATTTAAGTATATCGGGAGGATGTGTATAAGTTATATGAGGGACTTGACCATCCACAGATTTCGATATATGCAAGGAGTCCTGGAACCAATTCCCAATCAATAACAGGGGATGACTGTTTATCACTAAGGAAAGTCATCAACTCACAACAAAGACAAGAGAGGAAAAAAGGGGCAAAGGCGCTACAAATGAGTCAGAAAACAATGGATGACAATAGTAATTCCTTCCTTAACAATAATTATTTTAAATGTAAATGAATTAAATTCTCTAATCAAAAGGCAAAGTAGCTCAATGGACTATAAAAGCAAGATTTGATCATATGCTTCCCATAAGAGACTCACTTCAACTTTAAGGACAGACATAAGGTCAAAATATAGAGATAGAAAAAGATATTCCTCCATGTAAACAAAAACAGAAGGAGAGCAGAGGTAGTTATACTTTTATTGACTTAAAATATACTTTAAGTCAAAAACTGTGACAATAGATAAAGGTAATTTTATTTTTTTATTTTTTTATTTTTTAAAGATTTTGTTTATTTATTTTTAGAGAGAGCAGAAGGGAGGGAGAGAAGGAAAACAACACTGATATAAGAGAGAAACATCACATCAATTGGTTGCCTCCCATATGTGTCTTGACTGGGGATTAACCTGTAACCTGGGCATGCACCCTGACTGGGAATCTAACAATCTAATGAGTAACATTTTGCTTTGGGGGATGACACCCAGCTAATTGAGCCTTGCTGATCAGGGCAAGAAGGTCATTTTAAAATGAAAAAAAATTAATTCATCAGGAGGATATAATAATTGTAAATATATATGCACTTAATACTGAATCACCTAAATATATTTACTAAATAATAACAGATCTAAGGGACACATAGATAATAATGTATTAATAATAGGGCACTTCAGTACCCCACTTTTGATAACAAATAGATCACCCATATAGAAAATGAACAAGGAAACATTGGACATGAATCATACTCTAGACCAAATGGACTTAGTCATATTTTATGTTAAATGGACCTAACAGAGATATAAAGAATATTTCATCTGATATCAGTAGAATACATGTTCTTCTCAAGTGCACATGAGTATTCCCTAGGATAAATCATAAATTAGGTAACAAAATAAGTCAGCAAAATTAAGAAAAATGAAATTATACCACAGTGGTATAAAACTAGAGCTCAACTACAGAAGGAAGCTAGAAATTAACAAACTCCTAAACAACCAATGGCTCAAAGAAAAAAATCTAAATGGGAATCAAAAATAGAAACAAAACATACTAAAATATATAAGATGCAGAAAAGCAATACTCAGAGATAAGTTGATAATGTACATGCCTATATTTAAAAAAATAAAAATAAGTCTCAAATAAACAATTTAACTTTATACCTCAAGTAACTAGAAAAACGAGAACAAACTGGGCCTGAAGATCACAGAAGGAGTTAAAAATCAGAGCAGAAATGAATAAAATAGAGACTATAAAGACATTAGAAAAGATCGATGAAACTAAGAGATTTTTTTTTGACAAGAGAGACAAAATTTACAAAACTTATTTTTTTTGATCCTCACACAAGGACATTTTTTCATTGCTTTTAGAGAAAGAAGAGGGTAGAGAGGAAGGGAGAAAGAGAAACATCAGTGCGAGAGAGAAGCATTGATTGGTTGCCTTTCATATGAGCCTGCAGTAGGGAGCATATACACACAGAATGGGAATCGAACTCACAACCTAGGTTTGTGCCCTGCCCAGGAATCAAACCCACAACCTTTCAGTTATGGGACGGCACTCCAGCCACCTGGGTTCACCAGCCGGGGCCAAATTCATTGAACTTTATCTTGATTTATTGAGGGGAAAAAAAAGAGTGTTCAAATAAATACCATTTCAATTGAAGGAAACATTGCAACTGATACCACAAAACAGAAAGAACCATAAGAGACTATATAAAAAATTACATGCCAACAGCAGGAACCAACTTAGAAGACATGGATAAATTCCTAGAAACAGTGACAAACTCTTTGTAGTCAGTTCTCTGAGAGTTCTCCTATTTTATTGTTGTCCTTCATCTTCATGATTACAAGGTGTCTTCACAAGTATCTCCTTGTAATAATATGTGTATCTAACATAAACGACTCACTGTATTGATTTTCTACTGTTGCCAAAACAAATTACTACAAATTTAGGAGCTTAAACAGCACAAATTTATTATCTTACATTCCTGTAGGTTAGATGTCTCACTCAGATCTCAGTGTGTTGACAGGGCGTGTTCTCTCCTGATTGCTCTATGGGAGAATCCATTTCCTTGCCTTTCCCAGATTCTAGAGGTTGTCCACACCCTCTACCTCAACCTCCTACCATCAAAGCCAGCACCATTGCATTTCTTGGATACTCCTTCTACTGTCACATCAATCTCTACCTCAGCCAGGAAAGGTTCTTGGGATTAAATTTGGCCCAACTGGATAATCCAAGATAATTTCTTATCTCAAAATTCATATCCCTGTGCACATTTCCATGATCATTTGACCCTTTTGCCATGTAAAGTAATGATACTCAGTTTCCAGTGATTGTGTTTAAACATTTTAGGGGTTTATTATTCTGCCTGCCTACAACATTTATTATGAAATCTTCTCTCAAGTATGAAAATTAAGTATGTGAGATCTCTAGTAACATAAAATTCGCATGCAGAATTCCACACATATATTACAAAAAAGAAAGCTTTAATTATATTGAACTTGCATGTTTATCAATAATCTTATAAATTTCTATGTACCAGTATAACAAATTTCCCTCTGATCAGTATTCACTCAATATAATTT
Organism: Mormoops blainvillei; assembly: GCA_004026545.1. NCBI lineage: Eukaryota > Metazoa > Chordata > Mammalia > Chiroptera > Mormoopidae > Mormoops > Mormoops blainvillei. The sequence continues at coordinate 231,124 of PVJD01001275.1, read as the reverse complement.
AATGTTTGATTTAAACTAAAGTATTAATATTTTATAAGAAATGTAGAGATTGTTCAACTAGTATTTTAAAAATGGAACATTTGGAAACAAATACATCTATATTCTCATTTTACAAATCATTAGAATGAATGAAGTTGTAAATTATAATAAAATGATCAAAGGGAAGGCTGGTTGCATCTGACTCTCTGCTTCGGAAGCTCAGGGATGCCCTTCTCTCTATTTTCAGGGATAATCAGCCCCTGAGGGACTATCTTATGCTAACTAAACAGTGGAAAATGAAGGAAAAAAACAGATTGCAATTTTATTAATTAAAGTGAGAAATAAAGTTGTCACAAGACCTGAAATTCAGAACTTAAATCAAGCAGCAGATCTTCATACTATAGTTATGTTACCTGGGAAGTTACATTAGTATCAGTTGTCACTTTATTGTAGCAATTTAAGAAATACTTTTCCTAAAGGCATAAATACTCATGGACTATGTAAGCAGCCCTTCTTAGTTTTGTTAAAAGTGAATGACACCAGATGTTAGAAGTTATATCTCAGCTCTTGAGTTCGGCTAAGAAAGAATTCAGAACCAAGACTTCTCTAATGCAGGAAGTTTATTTAGACAGTCACAGAAGTAGAAGCGAGCCATCTGAGCTCCTTGGGCTCCGAAAACAAGTTATGGAGGTCAAAGAAGGGCCCTCGGAGCTCAGGAGAAAGAAAGGTACACATCATGTGGGAAGAAAGGGAGAAAGAAAGGTGTGGGCGTGCTCTAGCTAGAGAAATAGAGCATTCCTGAGGGAAAGGAGGTGGGGAAAGGTGTGGGTGGGTGGGTGGGGGTGTGTGTGTGTGTGTGTGTGTGTGAGAGAGAGAGAGAAAGAGAGAGGTAGAGAGAGAGAGAGTGCACGAGCAAACTGGTCCTTCCTCTTAAGGGTTTTTAAAGGTGTGGGTTTTAGGGGCTGTCTCAGGGGAGGATCTCAATAGAATATTCATCAGCTTTCTAGGTGTGTCCTTTCAGGGTTGTGATCTCTACTGATTAATTGGTAGGTGCTATGGTAGGGATTCATTAGTCAAGGCACCTGATGGTCCTGATGGCATTGCTTCATTTGGTTTTGCTGCTTTTCTGGGCCTGGAGCTGAAACACAACTGAGGCCTAGATGTTATCTCTAGTTGGACCAAAACTGTCTCTGTCGTCAATAGACCTGAGGCTTCGTTCATGAGGTTATTTGATGCTGGCCAGAATCTCATCGTCCTGAGGGATTAATGCTTAAGGGAGTGGTCGAGCAAGGGCTTGTATGGGAGTAGTATGAGGCTAATCGCTGGCCCCTTGTTCCCCCTCTAAGGGGGTCTACCATATGAGTAGGGACAGGCCAGTAAAGAAAGGGCCAGGAGAGGGTCTAAACTGCATGAGCAGTGATATGAAAGATCAGGGGACTGTAAACTGCATGATCAGCATATGCTAGGAGAGGACAGGTCATCCTAGGGGTGAGATTCCACCCTACAATACCTGTTTTCCCAGTTGTGTTGTGACCTTTTAAGGTCGGATGGTTTCCAGGATTTGGGCAGACAGAAAAAAAATCATGGAGCTGTTGGGATGTCTGATACGCCTTTATTCTAGGGTGGGTGATCAATGCATGCCACAAGCCGTGTGTCACACCAGCAGGGAGTCCCAGCTCCCTTATATACTAAATGCACACAAAGCTGGTAGTGTGCCAACATATTGTATAACACATGATTTTGTGTAAGCGGCCCATTCAAGGTTATGGGAACACAGTTTAGCTTAGTTACCCAGACATCTGGGAGAGGGAGCCAGACTGCCTATTTACCCTACACCAATTTTCTTGGTGCTAAGTTTCCAGGGCTTCCCACCTGATAACCTGTACCCATGGCCTACCAGTCTTACTCTGCTCATGTCTGTCTACAGTAGGATGCCCACCTGGGTGAGCGTCACACCGATATGCATGAACTTCAAAAGAGAAGAGATTTGAAAATGATATCTCTAACCCCAGAGTGTCATAGACCTCTTCGATTCGAATGCTACTTAATGAGAAATAGTCAAGTGCTCTCACTTATATGCAGGGAGGTATGAGAGAACTAGCCCTTGGTTGGGAGCAGTGTGTTAGAGCCAACACAGATAAAGAGAAACATGGAAGAAAGATGTACACAGTAGTCAAATAAGAGTGTCTCTGGAAAACACTCTTATAATATTAATCTTTTTAATCATTGCTTTATTGTCAGTCGCATTGAGGAGTTTAGGACCTCTTTGCCATATCAGATCCCATATAAACCTTACTAAGGTTTGCAGTGGCACATCTCAATACATAATACCATACTTGAAAATACAAGGCAGGGACCCCAAACAACAGGAATTTATTTATAAAAGATTGTATATTTATTCTTACATGTTTAAGCTTCAGTCACACTCAAAGTACTCTCCATTTGATGCAATACAATTATCAAGACTTTTTTACCACTGCTCAAAACAGTGTCTGATCTCATCAATTTTGATGCCCTTTAGTGTTTCTACTATTTTTTGTTTCACCTCTTCCATGTCAGCAAAACATTTCCCTTTGAGGACTTTTTTCACCTGGAAAACAAACAAACAAAAAAAAATCACTTGGGGTGAGATCAGAGGAAGAGGGAGGGTGGGGTATGGCGGCCATGCCATTTTTGGTCAAAAGCTGCTGAACCCTCAGCTTGGTGTGGGTGGGTGTATTTGTAAATTAGCCATCATGAAATGGGCAAACACATTGAAAAAAGTCTTCAAGCATATTTCACTGAAGCCGAATGTAGCCTCTAACAACAATGCCAGCAGGTACACTGATACAGATGGATTTCTAGAATAGGTACCTAGCTGGGGAAGCCTACACTACAAGGGCCTGCCCTCCAGAAGATAATTCTGGGTTTTGGGAGGTGTGTCCTCATGTAAAATAGATGGTTGCAATGCAATTTTAATTTCATCTTCTAATTTTTCCTAAAAACAGACTCTTTCTCTCTCACACACATAACACAAAGTCAGTGAGAACATTAAAATGACTTAGTCACTCATCTACCTCTGTCATTGAGATTACTGCTTAATTTACCTAATAATACTTACTAGTGTAAAAAGAAAACCACAGTCCCAAAATGGCATCACTCATGCTACAAGCCCATGATACCAATCCTAGACATCAAATCCGATCTAATTGCAGTTTCAACTTCTCCCAGAAACAAAATCTTAATCAACCAGTCTGAATTTTCCGGTCATGCACCAGTAAGATAATCTGTCACATGGGCCTTTTCCTTCTCAGATAGAAAAAGAGGCGATCTGTATAAAAATCCTCCTCTCTCTGCTCCCCCAAAGAAAAGACGTGTCCTGAAAATAGCCTTTCTTTTCTTCAGTTAATAGTTCCCTGGTCCCACCCTCTTTCCTATAAAACCTTCTGTTTTGTACAGCTCCTTGGAGCACACTTCCAGTTGTGTATGGGATGCTGCTTGACTCATCAATCACTTAATGAAACTGGTTAGGTCACCAAATTTCCTTGGTTGAATTTTGTTTTTTAACACTAGGGAGAAAAGAGAAATGTTTTCCATTGTTAAATGGTCACAGATATTAGAATGCTTCTTTAGTTTTCTTGGTATACAGCTCCTGTAGCTGTTAAAAATCTGCTACTCTTGGCAGAGTTTTCAATATAAGTCTAAGCAGGTCTCTAATTTTTGCAAAGTATTGTGTTCCTGTGAGATTTTTAAAAAGTCCAGATATTTTAAAAGTAAATGTATTTTTCTTAATTAATTTGTGCATTCTTTTGGAAAAACATCTGAAAATGTGAGAGGCACTGGGGAAATTTAATGGCCATACCTAAGAAAAACTAAAATAGTGTAGGGCAGGGAAATGTTCTTATAAAATTGTTTTTAACCTTACTTTGGGGAACATGAGTACATACTTGGGAAGCTCAGTAGAAAAGGAAAATGTTTCAGATGATGGTGTGCTTTTCTATTCAGCATGACTGCTTGGGGGAATAAGTTATTTTTGAAGCACATAAAGGCATTGTTTTATCTTATCCTGAACAACTTCTAAAAATAAATGACCATTATTTGTGGTTCTGATGCTCATCTTAAGCAATAAAACTGGATTTAAAAACTTCTATAGTGTTCAAATAAATAAGCAATTTTTGAGTTTTGTTTTTTATTTTATTTATTTATTTATTTATTTATTTACTGTACTCTTTCTTCATGGCCAAATGTCTTCTAGAATCTTAGTTAATTCTCATTATCAGTCAAGAAATAATCTTATCTTTCTTTGTAGTGTCTTCAGCTTTCCACATATCGTTTCTTCAGAATTTACCTCAGATCTGTTTTAGAAATGAATAGAAAGGTGGAAGAACTATGTGTCAAATAATAAAAGTCATGGTGTAAGAGGAAATGAGACGATTTTGTATTTCCTGAAATCTAAAAGCAGTTTATAGCTTTTTCTATTGTAGCAGCCTGAATTTGATCACTAAATTATAATGCAATGTTCTTATAAAAGGTACATTAACCAAAAGAGGAAAACCAAAAGAGTTTGAGTAGTGTTTATTGAAAACTTTAGAAGGATAATTAAAATGAATGAGTTACCATAAATCATTCTAACCCCAAAGTTTCTCAGACCCTTCTCTTGACATATTAACAGAGTGACAGGAAAAATAGCCTGTTTCTAAAGATATTTTTCTCTTCCCTTCAGGTTTTCTATTTACATTCCCACATTTAACTTGTCAAATCAAATAGATTAGAATTAAATTGTAAATGAGCCTTTTTTAATTTCCCTCCTAAAAAAGGATAAGCATGGTTTAAAACATGTTTACTTCTTTAGCACATTATGCAATAAAATTGGTTTAAAACTAAAATAATGTGTATTCTCTAAATAAATGTTTTAGACTAGAAAAAGTGTTCTCCTTTTTCTCTAATAAAATTCTTAATTTTTAAAACATTTCCTCCAATTTATTTTCCTCAATTTAGTTTGTACAATAAAGAATGGAGCTGCAGCCCTGGCCAGTGTGGCTCAGTTGTTGGGAGCATCGTCCCATAGACCAAGAGGTTGCAGGTTCGATTCCCAGTCAAAGCACATACCCAGGTTGTGGATTCAATCCCCAGTCAGGGTGTGTACAAGAAGGCAACCAATAAATGTTTCTCTCTCACATCAGTGTTTCTCTCTGTCTGTTTCTCTCTCAAAGCAATGAAAACAATGCTTTCTTGAAAGGAAAAAAAAAAAAGAATGGAGCTACATATGCTCAGAAAACATCCATAATAATTAATCAATTTCTTTTGGAAATATAGGTATTATGATGAACTAAGAAACAAAACATCAAAATATTATCTTATCCACACTTCACTAACATAACAATTTACACCTGGAATTATTATTGACATTTTTCATAAAAGAAAGCATTTGTTTATAATGAACCCAGAAAACTTTGATATTCCAAAGAATTAAACATTTATTTACTACAGTTTAATAGTAACAGAAATTTTTGAATCAGCACCATAAATAGTTTTAAATATAAAATAACTGTTACACTTTTGGAATATTCTTTTTTTTTTTAATTTAGTAAAGGGTTGTCTACACAAAAACTGGTAAATGATAGTAATGACTGTCACTCCACACTTACTGGGATAAATTGTAAAAGCAGAACTTCCTTTAAACTTAGCCCAATTATATATCAAAGCAGGTGCTAACATTTTGGTGCTAAATGGTACCCTACTAAAGGAATATCTACATTTTAAAGATAATAACACAAATGCCCAGAAATTTAATGATTCTACCAAAATCATAAAACTTTATTATATCTCAAGTCTTTTCTTACCAAGTATGAAAACATTTAGCTGCTATACTTTAATACCCCTTAGGAAATTGAAAATAACATTCGTACTCCTTATATTATGTTTTTTGTGCCTTCTATAAATTTGGCAAACTATACATTGGTACCTGACTATTTCTCAAAGATCCTCAAGTTTATAAACAATACTATCACCTGTGAAGTGATATCAAAGATGCATAACACTACCTTTCTAGGACCTGAGGAATTAAAAAAAAAACAAAACTATTGACAATAGAAAGAACAATAACAACACAGGTATTTGAATGGCAAAGAAGTTACCTTCACATTTCTTGTGCTTTTTCTTGCTCACTGCAAAGAATGCCCTGACCAAGATAAAGGTCCATGTCTGCCCGAGTAATACTATTTCATGAAGGAAATATGAAATATCTGGTAAATACCTGACTTTTCCCCTCAAATAGTATCTAATAAACTAAGATAGTATGGTCAGAACCTCAGAGATTGGGATAAGAGGACTTAATGGACCTGATACCTCTAACCATAAAAAAAAATTAGCATGGCTTCTGTGTGTATAATTTAACACACACTCAGTGCTTACTAAGTGGTAGACATTTTTCTACAAATTTTCTTTGTACTACCTCATTTCATCTTCTTAACAATCTCAAAAAGTAGGACTATTATTGCTTCTCTTTTATAAATGAGAAAAAACTGAGACATAGTAAGCTGAAGCTAACCTACCACACTGTAGAAACTGTCTGGGACACAGCTTAAAATTTGTGTATTTGTTGAACAAATAAGTTAAGCATCTAAGCTGACAACGATCACCTCAATTTAGCCATCATTTACAATGCTCACCAATATTAACAAGCATGCTATAAATGCTGATTGATTAGTATTGCTTGGGGAATAATAAACATTTTTTTTCTTAACAAAATTCTAAAAAAAAAAAAAAAAGGAAGGGGATAAAGAAAGGAAGCATCCAGTGTACCCAGCCTAGCTAATTCTATTTAGAACATCTCAACTTTGGAAGAACAAGACTACATATAGAAATATAAAGATATCTATGCTTATCTATATAGATAAATATTTCCATATAGATAGATACATTTGCATATAGTTATTTTCATATATCTGTATGGAAAGAGAGAGAGATAGAGACCCCCAAATAATCTCTGTCACTGCCTTAGAAGTTGCAATACTGTGCCCTTTCCCTCTATGCCTTCATAGCCTGTATTATTGGCTAAGAAATTGATTTGGCTAAATTAGACAAGCCCAGGTGGCTCCCTGATGCTTATCATGTGCACATATTGTCTGGCACCTGCTGAATATTACTTCTGTCCTTTTCTGAAATAGCACTTTAGCCACAAAATTAATAGTGTACACATAGGTGGACAAATGGAAACTAAGGACACTTTATTCTAAATTGTTATTATTTCTCTCAGATTGGCTGGAAGGCACTTCACCATCTTGGGACCTAGAATTGATCCATTTGTCTAGTAACACATGGTCAAGCAGGATCAAAATTTTCTCTGTCATATCTGGTATGGTTACAGTGTCCTTATAAAATATGTAAGCTTTTGAGTGGAGAGATTCTATACAGTAAATATCAATGAGTTTTTGTGTGGTTTACACTTTTTTAATGATTTTTTTAAAGTGCTCTATTAACATGGACTCACTAATATGGTGTGGGTTGGATCCACAGAAGTGAAACTTGACTGCACTTCAGATTAAAAAGAAACATATTATGGAAAATATAATCAGTTTTTAGTATGTGTTTTTGTGTGTAATTCATGGAAAGCCCACAGAAATGCAGGAAATACAACACATTCTGTGTAAGGAATTAAAATGTATTTGGAAGTACGGCACAAAAAAAAATAAACATACTTAAGATTCAATTTATATAATTTGCTAATTTAAATTACAATAGTATAAATAAAAATTATAAGTTGAAGTATGCAATTTGTAATTAATGTATGTAATCTGTTATTGATTTTCCTTAAATATTTAATGAGTTTCTTTGATAACTACTCTGATTCTAGTGAGAGACGTAAACATAAAAGACAGAGGTCCTCAAGAGGAACTTCATGTGATGAAAAGGCAGGAACGCAGAAGCAGAAGTAAAGGAAAACACAAACAGATTAAAATCCTCTCTACTGTCAGTATGAGTATCACTCAGATTATTCAGCCTATCAAAAAGAAGAGTTGGCAAGAAACTAGTGGTACTCAGGCTAAACTAACTGCACAGTATGTGAACCCTTTAATGACATGATTGGACACTGAGGAGGTCAGAGTCTCTTAGATTTACTTTGGGTTTCTTCTTGTAAAACAGATTTGTATATCTTGTTTCCCATATGTGCTTCTGCTCCTTTTAAGTGAAATTTTGAAAGAAATAAACGCAGTCGTGTGGGTTCATACTACCGCCGTTAATAAATATTTGCATGCTACTCCAGTGTTACCTCATGCTAATTTTCCTAAAGACCGAATATCAAATTCTTTAAGTAAGTTAATAACCAGTCATCCAGCATGATCCTGATTAGTCTGTGAACTTACCTACAACTGAGATATAACACTTGAGATGGAAGCACCTGCTGAACCCTGTGATGAGGAGGTATCTGTTTTGGCACATCTCCAATGTTTAATTAACCTGTCATCTTTTATTATGCTCCTGCATGGCATCTGAATCTTGTACAAGTTAAACATACTAAAAGAATTTCTAAGTCAAACCTATCATTTATTTAAAGTTAGTCAAATATGGGCACCATATAATTTTTGTAATTTATGCCTTTCAGCTTGTGGGGGTGTTTTGTCATTTTTATGGTTAAAGTTTGGTTATGCCCAACTCATAGCAATTTTAAATTGGATAGGTTAAGCAACACTCAGAGGGATGTGATTTGGCTTCACCTATGCATTACATTTATAATTATTTTTTTCAGTAGGGCCCAAAATTTTAAAAAATTAAGTACTTTGACCAATGTTATGTCCACAAAGCCAGAACTAAAATGCAAGTGTATTTAGTGTGATAACAAAGCATACTGGGATTATGTAATTTGTGTTCCTGTACAAAGCTCTATTTCACTAGACACTTTACCACTATTTTGTGTGTATGTGTGTATAATTGCCAGTTATAATAAGTACTCTGGTCCAGGCATTGTTCATGAGTATAGACTCTAAGCTCAGCTTGGATGCAGGATTTTCTGTTCTAAGTGACATGGTGCTTAACTCAGATATGACACTTTTGACTAATTTTAAATTTATTAAACACATCTATAGGTAATGTTTATTAACATTCCTTAATTTGTTTACTTGTTTATGAATATGTTTTCTATGAAACTGAGTATTTAGAACAAAATAATATATATTTTTGTAGCCACAATATATTTTTGGCCAATGGTTTTTTTTATCCATTGAAATTTCTATCAACTCTTCAATAGTAATAGTCCTTTGAAAAGAATTTCTGCTTGCTCTTCCAGACCTGCTGGTGACAAGGAGAGTAAACTGGTTGCAGCATTTTCTGGAAGAGGAGACAGGCAGTCTCAACATTTCATAGGAGTCTGCTACATAACTCATGAATGTGCAAATTTTCCCACCTCAGAATACACCTGTGTTCAGTGGAGCACTTGTGGATGACATTTGTGGCAGGTGAAAAGCTCATAATGTTTCTCCAACATGTAAGAGGTCCTATTATAAAATCTGAATTTTTTTAATGTATATCATCCACTTTTCCTTTCTGTAAAGCTAGAGTAATAACTGTTATGTAATTAAAATACACTTAAATATATAGCTTCACCTATGTTGATATTACATATAAAAGGAAAAAGATAGAAGAAAATGAATAAATCTTTTAGTTGTACAAATTGTAGGAGAACATAAAATGCCCTAAGTTCCATAAACACCAGGGCCAACATATTGTAAATGTGACACATGAATGTATTTCTGACTTAGAAGGAGTGTGGTTTTTCCAGTTATAAAATGTGACTCTGTAGGACTGGTAGTCTCAGAAGCTACACACTGCGGTATTCAAGCAGTAAATTGTCGGATTCCTACTCTAAAATGACTGGAAAATTGTGGAAATGTTCCAAGTGTAACTTCCCACTATAATGAATAGTATGCAGCTTCAAAAGCTTGAACTTTTGGCAAAATTTAAACTAAATTTACTACCACTTCTCTGAAATTATCTTTACTCACAATACTTTTTGTCAGGGAAGACTATGAATGAGATGCCACTACAGATTAATACAATGCTTTGCTTATCTGCATTTCTCAGTGTAGAGTGTTTTTACAAACCAAAATAAATGATACAATAAACGAATGAGCAATACAAATTATGTGGTGCTAAATAATACTTTCATAAGTTATATATAACTCAATTTATTAAATTTCTATATTTTCTATATCATAAATAACTTATGTGGATCTTCAACTAAGTGAATCTATTAGTCATAAGTTCCACTGACCTTTCTGAGATAATTGGTCAGTAGATTTTTAAAGTTTCCATAGCTTGAGGCCAAATGCTATATATATAAAAGGTGAATAGTAAATACTTTATCATTAAATGCGAACCTTAATAATATTCAGGGTTTACACTCCAACAAAACCTATACCAGGTTTATTTCATTACAAATGATAGAATATACTTTTCTTATTTTGAGGTAACAACCTTTTCACTTGGTTATAGGAATTCAAGAAGAGAAAAGTAATACGGTACAAATCAAAGTTATGCTAAAATATGTGTAGCCATATCAGATTTTCTCACTTTATAACAATAGATCTTATAACAGACACAGCTGCTTGTATATTTTAGCTATCCAGAATGCAATCAAAACAACAATTTTGATTGGAAATGACAATGAATTTTTAATTCTCATATTGGGTTTGTAAAATTCCCAAGAACAGACAGTTTATATATCCTGCTATAATACAGTAGTTTCCCCAATTTTTTGTTCCAATTAAATATTCCTCAGGTGGAAGACAATGATTCTTATTATTTAAATACAATATTTATAATACTATTAATGTTGAGATATAAATAATATTTGAGATTTTTTACCTTAGATTTTAAATTCCATATGCATCATCAGGTCAAAGCAGCACCATGAAATGCATTTTTAAGATAATACTTAGTTGACCAAATAATATTTGAAGACAAAACACCTATAATTAAGAAAAAAATCACTTGTTTTGCATGTGATCCGATTTAATGTTATTTGGTTATTGGCTATACCCTGAATTTGGAAATTCCTTTCAAAATGCCAGCATTAAATTTACATCCACATTTGTAACTATCCTTATCTGTGTATTTCCATACAAATGGCTGAAACTAAATTATTAAACCCTGAAGTTGAACTATTTTTCGTCTTAAAGATTTTAATGGTTAAAAAAAATGGCACTGCCTTTACACAGAAAGTTAAGTCATGACTATTAGTTAAATGAAAGACCAACAAACTTTTCTAACTTAGTTAATAGAGTCGGTTGAGTACTTTGGTGTATTACCCAGGTACCTACTTTAGGGACCAATGTATTTATTCCTGCACTGCCAAGAATACTGGCATCTCAATGTAATCTCTTTCTGGGAATGGCCTGGGAAGTAAATGGGAGATGCCTTGCCCAAGGTCACATGCCTCCCTTGGGAAGGCATTCACCCAGTGACCTGTCACAAGCGAGATTAAAAAGCTCCATGCTTGTGCCTCAGTTTGAGACATTTCTCAAGGGTCATCGCAACTTCAGAGTTTCTTTGGGATATGCTAGGCAATTATGGGGCCTGCATTGCTGTTCACCTCCCTTTCTAAAAGCCTGTTTCCTTCTGACTCCTCACAGATGGTATTCCTGAGAGTATCTCCCATAAACTCTCCAGATACAGATCTCTGCTTCAGAGCCTGTTCCCAGCTAACCCAATCTAATATGTCATCTGTGCTAGAAGAAGAAAATAGGAGAGACATAGGGCAGATATCTGATCCTCTGACAGCTTTCTCTACCAGAAAAACGAGTGTGAGGAGAAATGCTTCCATTTTTCACCCTAGGCCAGGCAGTTAAGTTAGAGCCAGCCATGGACAATAGGTAAAATTATCTCACTTTAATATATGACAGCTCGAATGTAAATCTGCATTCTGGAGGGAAGAAAATGTGAGTCAAAGGAAGGGTCTGAGGAAATATCAAATTAAAAGCTTTGTATTTTTCATCACTGTACTGTAGTTTGAAGAAATGTGTATAGTTCAAAGGTCTTCGTGTTCACATCTTAAAATTAGGTAATGACCTCATGCTTCAAGCTTGAATTAATTTTTAATTGTAATTTTATTTTATATACTGCATAGACAGTTCCCTGGTCTCTGCATTTAGAAGTATAAACAACAAAAATCTGTTAATTCTATCACTTTTATAATTATGATGTAACTTTATCCTATCCTTAAACATTTAAAATAAACCCATTATTTACAAAAAACAAAACGAATAAACAAACAAAGTTAGTGCAGAAAGTCTCAGTGTTCATGTGATTGAGCATCTAAAAGGCAAATTGCTCTTTTCTGAACACTAGAAAATACTGATACCTTAGATTTCATCATTCAAAATACAAATAATTTTTACCAGCAGAAAGTGCCCATATTGCAATAAGAACAAAGGGAAATTACACTTGGTTTAACAAAATGCTCTATAGTTGTGAACCTCTTTTTGGTTTTTCTTTTTGTGTTTGTTACTCTACTATCTGTTACATAGTTGCAAGTTCTCAGGGCAGATTATAATTTATGTTATTGACTTCCCAGTAAATTTTGAAATGATCTCCCTATGTAAAATTCATAGAACACATATGTAGCAGAAGCATAGTTTGAGAGCCTCTAGTTTAGTGTATGCAAACTTCCAAATGAGGAAAAACAATGAGAAGAGTTAAAATAGCGTGGATGGATGATTTATAAATTATGAGGTAGGGGTCTTCAATTTCATAGATTCTATCCCAATTATTGACAGAGTAGATGACATATCTATATAGACATACATGCCAACACATTCAAATTTCACAATTGATTGTTTTTAACTGTGATGACTAATTTTTTCAGACATCTAAATGTATGTATATTTGTGCTGTTCAATTAAACAATCTATAAATAATATTAAAAAGTGTTATTTGACAAATAATTAGTCATAGCATGAAATGCCCTCATGGAAAATGCTGATGAGAAACTAAACAAAAAAGAAAAGCAGTCCAGAAAAATGATCAAATTATTCTCATATTTGACAGAAAGCTCTAAAAACCATCATTGTCACCAAATACATGGTTTGTCTTTCATCATTTCATGAGGGCTTAAATATATTTAGGATAAGGATAATACTCCTTTGAATTATGTATTATATGTCAGGTGAACACACTGGTAATTTAATTTACAATTTCCATGGTAGTAACAGGATCTTATGGTAGATTTAATCATGACCCTTAAAAAAGAAATGTTTTCGATATGTAATGCTATCATTCCTTAAATATTTCTTGGAAAATACTGTAAATTCTTTAAAATAGTTATCTTTACTGATCCCTTTCTAATGAATTACGTTTGCTGATGAAATCATTAATAAACTATTTCATGGCTGTGTCATTTAATAGATACTTTCCAGTAAGAATATAATAATATGTGTTACTATTTTGTTTTATCTAAGTTTATCTTACTTAGAGGTTTTTGTTTTCTTTTTTAAATCTGTTTTTGACTCTTTTTTTTAAACTTTCAATGATAGGGAAGATAATAACTAGACCATAAAAGTAATAACCCAAATAATCTATTAATTATAACATGCTCTTGTATCAGTATAAGTTTTATATCACAAACATCGCTTCAAAAGGAAAACTTTTGATTGTTCTTTTAAATAAAGCAAATAAAAATATTCATGAAGAATTTAAATGGAGAAATTTTGCATATTGGTCACAAATTACCAGAAAATAACATTCTAGACCTGGCTGGTGTGGCTCAGTGGACTGAATGCTGGCCTGTGAACCAAAGGGTTGCTGGTTCAGTTCCTAGTCAGGGCACATGCTTGGGTTGCAGGCTAGGTCCCCAGTAGAGGGCGTGAGAGAGGCAACCACACATTGATGTTTCTCTCCCTCTCTTTCTCACTACCTTCCCCCCTCTAAAAATAAATAAATAAATAAATAAAATAAATCTGAAAAGAAAAACATTCTAAATGGAACATTTTTAACGATACTCAGTTTATCCTGCTTGTTGAAGACTGGTAATTTAGAAGATAACCAAGAATATTACATAACAGAGCAAAATATTACATATCAGGGTAAAAAATGTTTCTCTATGACCACGCACTAAACACTAAAGTACTTCAATTTACTATTGGGTACCTATCCAAATTCCATCTATACTCATTTTAAAATATATGATGACCATTCACTTGAAAAAGAAATCACCAAAATAATACAGAGAAGGGCATTGTAGGCCTCATTTTATGATGCATCAACATGTTCTACAGACGGATTCACTCCCATTGAAAAAAAGGAATTACTTTTAAAACTCCCTTATGAAGAACTGAACTTCACATTTTCTATTAAATTGTATCATAAATGTATAAGCACATCATAAGGGAATTAGGAGGGGCCTGGACTTCCTGAATAAATTGGGATTATTTTATGAAAGTCCTATAGAAACATGTCTCAAATTGAGGATCATGACATGCAGGAGACAGAGTGCTGAGGGGCATACGCAGAGGCGGATTTAACGGCAGACTCATGGGGTGTGTGCCCTGGACCCTGACTTCTGAAGGCATGTATTTTTATTTTCCCTGTCTCTCTCTTTTTTTTAAGGGGTCCAATATTTTCTTCTGCATCCAGGGCCTCAAGCGACCTTAATCCACCTCTGGGCATATGTAGGGTAAATTGGGGACACAAAAAGTAACTAATTGTGTAGAGAATTGCAGGTCCTATGAAGGGGAAAAGGATTCTTTTCCTCCTATCTGAAGCATTTCTCTTACGGAAAAAAACACATTGAAAATTTAATAGGGAGTGCCATAATTTTAAAAGATCACATAAAACATTATTCTTTGGCAGTTAGTTAAAAAATTATATACAATTAATTTGCCACAGCTATTTTGTTTTATGCTAACTAAATGCCTAGACATTTGTTCATGTATGAGATTAGACTATCAGTATTACTTCAACTCAATTCTAGAAGACTGCAATATGGTGTTTATTACTTATGTAAATTTGGTTAATTACACAGTGACTCAGTTATCTTATTTATTGCATTTCAATTAGCATCCTTTTAATAGTCACTAACTCTTTAATTAACTCACAAGAATAAGAGGTGTCTTGTTAAATGTAAATTAAATAGATTTAAGTAGACAATTGATTGCAAATGGTAGATTTACTGCTAATGCTATAGAAAACTGTTGCTGGAAGAACTAAATGTACTCGATACCATCTGCCTTCATATCTAGACAAGAAAAAAATTTTTATTTTCCTTGGAATTATTTTTAGCACAAAGGTAAAAGCAAGGCAAAACAAAAGCATGGCAGGCTTTTGTTCTGTTTTTGCAGGAGTGAGTTAAATGTAATTTAGAGTTCTGCTTTCTTGTCAATGAAAAATCCTAACAATACGGAGATATATAAAGTAAAATCTTCCTTGCGTGTGGAATTACTTCTGAAATGAATTTGTAAAAGGTTTAAAAGTAATGCATAATCACTGATTTATCTGATCAGGGTAGAAGGGAGCAAACTATTACAGCTCTTTCCTAAATGCTCCCTTGTGACCTGACCAGGAAATTAATTAGCAGAACACCACTATGCAGCAACAAGCATGACTACAGGGGAGGCGGGATGTCAATGGGCTGAGACTGTAACCCAGTTTTATTGGATAAATGTTTCTGCTTTAGCTAGTTTATTTCTCAGAGGTCAAATAAATGCTTAGCTAATATGTAGAGAGCATCTACTTTGGTGCAATAGTGAGTATTCCTTGCAAAGGGAGTGAAGAACATTTCTGGGTTCTGTTGTTTTTAAGGGGGACTGGCAGAATCTTTCACTGAAAACACTGAAAATAGATGAAATGGAGGTATGTGCATAGTACATATATCCTCCACTGTAGTCTCCACACTTTGGCTTTGTAAGGGTTTCACACAGAAGAAAATGGGTTTTAAAATATTTTGTGCCAAAATGTGGGGTGCTTATTGTAAGAGAATAACACAATATACTGTCACATTGTTATAAAAATCTGAAATTTTAAAACCAAGTTTTTAGCTTTTTTCTTTCAAGATTATAGTAGCCCCCTCGCATCTGTGTTATGTTCCAAGATTTTTAGTGTATGCCTGAATGGGCAGATAGTACCAAACCCTACACATGTTTGCAAAAAAATAGAACAAAACAAAGCAAAACCCTGTTTTATTCTATACATACATATCTATGATAAAATTTAACCATAAATTAGGCACAGTAACAGGTGAACAATAAATAAAATAAAAACAATTATAATAATACATTATAATAAAAGTTATGTAATGAGCTCTCTCTCTCACTCTTTCTGTAGGTGTGGGATAATCAGTCTGATAACCAAGATGGCTACTGAGTGGCTAAGGGCAGGGAGTGCACACAGGGCAGACATGCCAGAAAAAGGGGATGATTCACGTCCCAGGTGGGGTGGGCCAGGAAATGAAGAGATTTCATCATTGTTTATCTCTGAAATTTCCCTTTTAATATTTCTGAGCATGGCTCTCCCCAGGTAACTGAAACTGCAGAAAGTGAAACCATGCCTAAAATAAGACTACTGTATAACGATGCGGAATTGATAAAAAATTAGACTTTTAAAGCAATAAGAATATCATCAAAATGTAAAATAGATAAAAAGACTATTAGAACACATTTTCATATATTTGGCAGCCCCAAATTATAATTTAACGTATTGTTCTAACTTGGTAACCTCAGATTTTTTTTTTCCTTTCTTTTGAAACTTCAGAAATGAATGAGCTGAACTGATATCCATAGTAAAAAATATCTAACTCCACAAGCAATGTTTCCTGTGAATATCCTGTGAGCCTACTTAATGCATTGTACCTTTTCCTTTTTATTACAATTATTAAATTATATCATTTCAATATTGCCTTCATAAAATTCTATATTGTGTATTCATTTAAAGCTCTTCTTTAAAAAAAAAAAGTTCTCTATACAAATTCCTTTGAAGAGCTCAGAGTATCTATAGAAAAATCCCTGAACACCTTCTAAAGTAATTAATCTTGGCAATACAGAAAATAATATGAATACTGCTTTATTTGAAACTCAGTTTCTAGAAAAGCATCCTGTGTGAGTCTATTCGCAGAGCCGTTCTAGCCAGCAGAGCGAACGGTACAGTGCTCACATTCTGAAATGATGGGCCTGAGTTCAGGCCTTGGCTCTAATATTCAGCAACTATGTTACCTGGGGAAATCTCTTAATCTCTCCAAACTCCAGGTCTTTATTTTTTTTCCAATGGGAATTATAATTTGTAACATATTAGGCTTCATATGAGGTTTGATCAATGTTTTATATAAGTGTTACGTGTAACATGTTTAATAAAGCATCTGATACTTAGTGATTACTAAATAAATGGTAGTTGTACCCATTAAAACATTAAAAGGCTATGTTGGCTTCAGGGACAGAAATGTTGCTAGATGCAAATGATAAAACATATGTCATTATTTTTTATAAATTAAGAAATAGGTCCAGGTTGAAAATAAAATTATTTGAATTTTTTTTTTTAGATTATATATCAACAAAAATCATAAGTGCTTATGTTATGGAAACTCTACATACAAATTTTTTGCAATTTGTACAAAGATATTTTAAGAATTTTATTTATTTACATATTTTTTTGTTTGTTCTATTACAGTTGTTCCTGTTTCTTCTCCCCTTCCCCACCCTCACCCCCACACTCTTCCCTCCTTAAGCCAGTCCCCATACTGTTGTCCATGTCCATGGGCTCTTTGCATAAATGTTCTTTGTTTAATCTCTTCACCATCTTTTATCCTGTCTCCACCCCCTTTCCAGCAGCTGTCAGTCTGTTTCATGTAACTAAGCTTCGGTTACTATTTTGTTCATTAGTTTATTGTGTTCATTAGATTACACATATAAATGAGATCATGTGGTATTTGTCTTTCACTGACTGGCTTAATTATTCTCTAGGTCCAGCCATGCTGTTGCAAAATGTAAGAATTTCTTCTTTCCTACTGCTGTGTAGTATTCCATTGTGTAAGTGTACCATAGCTTTTTTAGCCACTCATCTACTGATGGGCACTTTGGTTGTTTCCAAATCTTGGCTATTGTAAATAACACTGTAGTGACATATCAGGGTGCTTATATTTTTTTGAGCTAGTGTTTTGGGTTTCTTTGCATAAGTTCCCAGACGTGGAAATGTAAATCATAAAACCAATAAAAATCCTAGAAGAAAACATAGGCAGTGAAATCTCAGATATCTCACGTAGTAACATTTTTGCTGCTATATCTCGTAAGGCACTGGAAACAAAGGAAAAATTAACAAATGGGACAACATCAAATTAAAAAGCTTCTGAACAGCTAAGGAAACCATCAGCAAGACAAATAAGGAACCCACTGTATGGAAGAATATTTTTAGCAATCATACACCTGATAAGGGTTTAATCTCCAAAATATACAAAGAACTAATACAACTCAACACCAGGAAGACAAACAACCCAATTAAGAAACAGGGAAAAGACCTGAACAGACACTTCTCCAAAGAGGACATACGCAGGGTCCAGAGACAAATGAAAAAATGCTCAGCTTCACTAATCGTCAGAGAAATGCAAATTAAAACCACAATGAGATATCACCTTACACTCGTCAGAATGGCTACCATCAATAAATCAACAAACAACAAGTGCTGGCAAGGATGTGGAGAAAAAGGAACTGTTTTGCTCCATTGGAGAGAATGCATAATTTCTGAGAACACAATTAAAATAGGGTGTTTAAAAGTCTTACGATTTATATCCTGTCACCCTAAGTATAATTTTTTAAAGAAAATCTTTGTGAAGGGTTACTTTCCTAACATTTTTTTTTGAGCTGAATCTATTATTCTCTAAATTTTCAATACCATGACTGCCAATGTACAGGAAGAGTGGCTTCTGTAACCTGTGCAACTACAAGCTCTGCTAGAAAAGGAGAAAATAAGTTGTATTGCCTTGATCAGCCCAGTGTGGGATGAAAATTAGGGCTGGATGATCAGGAAAAATTTTTAGACAGTCAACATTTGATACTTCTTTACCTAACCCTTTTAAGAAAAGAGGAACAAATTTATTCTGTTTTAAGTAATTATATGGCTATTATTCATGCTCTCTTTGCAGGGTCCGAAAAAACTAAGTAGCACAGAAAGTTACAAAACTGCAGACATCTCTAAAGTTGATTCATATGCATAAATGCTTGCTTCAGCTAAACCACCTCAATTTGTAAAATGACAAACCCTTTAAAGGCTTGCTCAATATGTTTCCCTCCTTTGAAGTTTAATAGATAGAATGAGATAGCGGATTTAATAACAAATTTAATAAGCCACCTTTCCTTTCCATTCACTCTAGCTGAATTTCAGGGTTGTGTTGTTTTTTTTTTTTCTTTTTAATAAGTAATCTTGAGAATAGAAATGATAGGAAAATTTGGCTGAACACCTAGCCATCTTATTGACTGCCAGCCGTTGACTCACCTGCTTTGGCGAATAGATAAGCTTCTTTCTTTTTCCAAGTGCAGCCTTCCGAAGTGCCACGTGTTGAAATGGATAAACTTTTGAGATGGTGGGAAAAGAGGATGCTGACAATCACAGATATGTGATGAAGATGATTAGAGTGTAAAGCGTATACTTCATGGATAATGCTTTTGCTAAAATGTATTTTACAAATATAATTATCACTAGTAGTCAGGGTAGCACAATCCACTGGACAGATCACTGCAGTACATTTACAGTATCTACTATTTTCTTAGTTTCCCATTTAATTCTACACACATCAAGGGGACCATATATGGTCCTCAATTTTCTCAACTATGAAAGAGATAATTATCAATTTCTACTGATAATTATTTCAATAGAAATATTGGTATATTTCTATTTCAAGATTTAGAGGTAAAGGTTAGAAATTATATATATATATATAATTTTCTTTTCATAATATTTATCATCATTTATTTAGCAAGTAACTTGATTCTTTTTTTTTTCTGTTAGTCTCCATGGAGACAACAAGAGACAAAGGTCATGGCTTCACAAAGCATTTCCTCAGGTAATTGCTCAATTTTCACAGCTCTCAAGCTGTTGCTAGTGAATAGTTAGGTTATGTCCCCTCGGGCTAGCTATCATAGATGTTTGCTAACTTATCCATTTCAAAATGACCTTCTTGGCTTTAGAAATTGGAAGCTATTGAAATTTGCTTAGTTTCACTGGTTCATATATAAGTGAAATAGAACAAGGAAATTTCTTTAGCCTATTGTTCATTATGGAAATAAAAATAATAGTCATAATGATGAGGTCCATTTACTATTTATTTCAGTAAATAGTTCTAACTGTAGAAACTAATGGTGTTATACCAACTCAGAGTAGCCCATTCATACATGGATTTCTTTTAGTGGAGATGAGTCATAAATTTAGTTTTGGCAAAGAAAGAATGATAAAGAGATTCCTCAAAATTATTTTCTTGTCTCTACAAGTTATTATTGTTACACAGTCACATAGTTCCCTTAGTTTTTCTATATTAAGGTACAAGCCATAATTTCTAATTCATCTTCAGGAATGTAAAACGTTCTGTACTTTAACGGGACATTGGTTTATGGAGAGTAAACACCTTTCCATTCAACCTAGTAAAATGGTTGTGTTGTCAGACAGCCACATGGAGTTCTGCTGCCTGATGCCAATAAACTCCAGAGTCAGGGGTATGTTGAAAAAGGAAAATGGTTGTTTATTTAAAGGCTACAAAATATTGGAAGAATAATGGCCTTCTGCCTCAAAGTGTATTTCCTTTAAAACACCCAAAAGCAAATAACCCCTCTACCTCTTGCCATCTCAGTTGAAGGATGCACCTGGAATCCCTTCTCCCATTTAAAAAATATACCAGCCTTTGGCAAGTATGGGTGGGTTAGCTGGTTCCCCATCACAGTTCGGCTCCAGGCATATTTTGGAGTCTGTCCATGCTGGCGTCCTTCTTGCCAATTGCCACCCTTTCCTCTGGTCACTGCCTGCCTCTTCCCGTGCTTGCAGAGGGGCGCGGGGCTTGTCTGGCCATGCAGCCTCTAGGGCCTGCCAGCCCATAAATACTCTGGCCCCCAACCCCTGACCCAGCATGTGAGACAGAAGGAAAGAATGAGAGCTTCCACGTGCATTTCGTTTTAAATCTTTGGGTCTAAAATCCTATGCACTGTTGGAGAGTCCAACTTGTTGGCCAATTCAGGCTAACACCCACTATGCACATCAGCTTGCACCATGTCCCTGCCTCCTCATGCTGCCATGACCTGGAAGCATGTAGGAGGGTTTTCTCGCCATGCAACAGCACTGTATCTTTCCCAGGGGAGGGGTGTCACCTTGTTACACATGTGTTGTGACTTTTTCAACCCCACACGGACTCTATGTAAGCTATCTCCGGCTGTGTCAAGACGCACTGCTTGGTTGATAGGTCAATGTACTAGAGCACCATACTAGCTAGTTTACTGTTGCCTGAGGGTGCAGAAAGGCTGTCATGTGGTTTTGGTTGCAATTTCAATCTGTACTCCCCAACCCCACTCATGGTTCCCTCCAGGGAGTACTAGCTCTCCTGCTGTCTTGGGGTCTCTCGCCATTCCCCAGCAATGGAGCCAGACCCCCCTGTTACAGTAAAACCAGCTCAGACTGCTCCTATCATATTGCTAACAAGATACCAAGTTGTTTTTCAAGCTAAAAGACCAAAACCTCAAAAAATACAACTGAAGCATATGCAAAGGAGAGAATTTTGACCTCCAGTTGCACCTGGAACAAAAGTCTCACCCACCTAACCATTGTCCCTAAGGAAACCAAGGGCTGGGACATGACCAGAATTTGAACACCAGAACCCTTTCAGAAGCAAAGGGTCTGTTGTCCAGGAAGACGTGGAGCTGAAACCCCTCACCATATCTTACCATATATGGTCAAATTCCCAAAACCCTCACATTGAAACCTGCCCCACCAATAATTCTACATAGCCTGTGCCCCCTAACCTCCTAAAACTCACCCCCAAACCCTGGATCAAGATGACAGATATGGGCCTTGCCTCCTGTTGTAACCTCACAGAAACTAAGTGTCTTTAATATGATTGGTACTCCTTTCTTTCCTTTTGATTCAAACTGACCTCCTCCAGCACTCTGACTCATCCACCTCCCCCTCCCTTGCAAAATATGCTCCCTGAACCACTAAGCCCTCAGGACAAGGAAGTCCTGACCACATCAAATAATCTCAGGAACAAAGCCTGGGATCTGTTGGTCACAGAGACAGAGTTTCGGTCAAACTAGAGATGACATCTAGGCCTGAGTTGCCCTTCAGCTCCAGACCTGGAAAAGCAGAATGGTCCCAGTGAAAACACCCTTTCAAAGCCAGACAAAGCAATGCTATAGCTGATATCAGGACAGATACAATGATCAACTATCCCCTACCCTTGTGCCAACCAATTGATGGAGGCCACAAGTCTAACCACAACCCTATAAAAACCCATCCCCTAGAAGCCATCAGGGAGCCAGGCTTAAGAACACTGGTTCATCTGTGCCTCTGGGTTTGGGGCCATTTCCTCAAATAAATCTCAACTTTTTTTGCTGCAAACCAGTGATCACCTTTTATTGGGCTTTGATATGTGTGGACAAATGAACCCCTGTAGCTTGTCTCCTTGCTCGTCTACTTTGTCACAGAAGACTTTTCTTTTCTTAAAAGTCAGTGCCAGAGTATTGGCTTCCATGGGTGTTGGGCAACGAGCCCTTACTGTATAACACTTATATGTCCCTGGACTTTCTTTACCCTAAGTGTAACCAACATGAGAAATATTCCCAGGTCACTTCTCAAGATCAGAAAGGTCTTCAGTTGGTAGTTGAATCAACTAGTGATTTATTGATGACTTTTCACTAAAAAGTGACTTAATTAAGAAGGTCAATAAAAATGATATGTAGACCAATTTCATTTGTTTAAAAATAAGCTTGCATTAAAAAAAATTATATGATGAAGGTATCGGAACATTTCCTTCACACTATGAAAATCACTTCAAAATAGCCTCTGGCTATGATTTCATGTACCATTGTTTACATTTAAAATTACCTAAAGTAAGGTTCCAGCTAGCTTAGCTAAATGGATTGAGTGTAGGCCTGTGAACCAAAGGGTCACTGATTCGATTCCCCAGTCAGGGAACATGCCTGGAATGCAGGCCAGGTCCCCAGCAGGGGGCACGTGAGAGGCAACCACACACTGATGTTTCTCTCCCTCTCTTCCTCCCTCCCTTCCCCTCTTTCTAAAAATAAAAATAAATAAAATCTTAAAAAATAAAAAAATAAAAATAAAATTACCAAAAATAAGGAAACAAACACTTTTACCTGAGAAAGGTAATTCCACACCCTTTAATGTCACAAATTTAATCTTTAATACCTGAAAAATCAAACTTTTTTGACAATTCCCTGTCCAACTTATGTAACATAATAAAATGTGTTAAAATATATGAACTAATGTATTTTTAACATCTGATAAAATGCTTTTTACTGTTAAATTTTGATACACTTTGATACAATTAGTGTTGCTAATCAATTAGACCAATAAATCAGATATTGTTACATAGCTAATTATTCATTTATACTTTTCCCTTTAAGTAATTTTTTTCTTAACTAGAGATTTATCTTTATGATTTGGGGTATTTTTCTTTGAATTTAGCAATTGTAAACTATTTATCTTTAAATAAACTGTGACTAAAATAAAATTATAAAAATATTTAAAAGTGATTATTCATTTATACTTTTCCCTTGAAGTAATTCTTTTAACTAGAGGTTTATCATTATGATTTGTGGTATTTTTCTTTGAAGTTAGCAATAGAAGCCATTTCTCTTTAAATAAGCTTTGTAAATAAAATAAAGTTATAAAAATATTTTAAAATGAAGATCAGAATTACATTTATCTCATAAAGAAAAAACTTGCTCTACTTATACTTTTTGTTCCTAAGTTTTCAATTAAAAGTTTCAGGATGCATGTACAGTTATAGTCCTTTGGTTTTGACAATTTAAAAGTTCCATTCCAATTTTTTTCTAAATTCTCTCTCTCAAACTTAAGGTAACAAAATTAGAGGTTTTGTCTTCTCAGTTAATTAGATAGAAATTATATTGCTGAATCAACTTGACACAAAAACCTATCTATTAGCATTTTTTTTTGCCCCCCATGATAGCGGTGTCTGTCAGGGGACTATTCACCTTCAATGTCCCTAACCCTGGCAAGAGAAAATCACCTACTTTCAAATTGCATTTAGCCTTTTGGAGCATTAATTATTTACGCAACAATTTCCTTCCTGAGTGTTCAAGTACAGAATTACTCACACGCTTTGACTTTCATGACAATGAATAATTGCAAAATGAGGGCTGAAGGAATTGAATCCCCTTGTTGGAACTGCTTTTAGGGAGATTCTATTTTAGTTCTTTTACCTACATGGCACTAACAAAAAGTCATGTTTTCAGCATTAGAAATTTCTAATCAAGTGAGTTTTTGCATGAAAATTATAATGATAATGTAAAATGACAATGATTTCTGAAATGTTAATCTTTATTTAATACTCTTTTCTTACACACAGGGTAATAAAATTAAACTTAATACATGTAAAGTTCAAATGTGAAGAAAAGCATAATAGCTTTTATGAAGTAAACTATTACTGTCATTTGTTTAGAATCCTCATAGTTTGCTCAATTTACTGAATCTAATTTTCTTATTGTCCCAGAGTGGAACAGCTCAGTAAGAAAAGTGTGAGATATGGTAAATTAGCTGTCTAAATTACAAAATCCTGATCTCAAATAATCCCTGTTCTGAGGCCTTATTAGCAAAGATTCTGAATACGTTAGTTTGGGGAGGAAATCAAGCATTTGCACACCACCAAAGCTCCCAGGTAATTCTAAGGTGCAATCAGTGCATGAAGTTCCTAGCCTTGTTGCACTTTGGAAAGATCTGGGAAGCTTTAAAAAATATGGATGTCTGGGCTGTACATCCAGATATTCTAATTTAATTGTAATGAGCTGTGGCTTAAGTATCATGGTTTTGAAACCCCTAGATGATTTCATGGGCTGAAATGGCTGCCTGTAGCAGTCACCAGTAAATTCTAGCACATTCTTTATGCTCATGGTCCAGATACGAGCCAGTTGTTCCAGTCGGCTCTTGCTGTTGCAGCTGAATGTTGCTGCTCAATCTCTCTTTGGTATCACTGCCATCCTCTGCCTCATCTTCACATTTTCATTTTGGCACCTCTCAAGTTTGACTCATGTTCTCCCTTTGAAATCCTGGGAAACATCTTGTCCTTTTAACTGAGTCTGGGGCGCTCTTGCATGTGACCATTGCCTCCCACATGGCTGAATAGGTAGTCCAGGCACCCCTCAGAGATAATGCAGGTTTGGCTCCAGACCACCTCTATAAAGCAAGCATCACAATAAAGCGAACATCACCATAAAGGGAGTAGTAATCATTTTACCGGTGAAGGGTCTTGCCTTCAATTTATTTTAAAAAAATGCAATCTCTGTGAATCTCAATAAAGTGAATTGCTATAAAATGAGGTCTGCTTGTACTCGGGTTATGCATGTTCCAACCCAACATGAACAGGACAAATACAGGCTGGTCCTGAACCATGAAAACTCAGTGTGTCAGGTTTGAGGCAAGGTTGAGGAACTCCCATATCAACTCATCTCTGAAGAAAAATATCTGAACTGATCTAAACTCCTGAACTGAAGTTCAGGAGATAATTTAATTAATTAGTTTATTAATTTAATTAGATTAAATGATTTAATTAATTTCATTAATTTCTCAGCAAAACTTGTCAAATGCATCCATACATCCCTGTAGACAATCCTTCACTTCCCAGTTCTATTACCTCCACTGACCTGCAGAAAAAAAAATTACTTAATTTGGTAAATTTCTCTTGAACTGTCCAGTATCGCCCATTGTTTCCTTTTGCTCTTTACTGATGTTCTCTATCAATCCCAACACCTATAGCTGCTCCTTTTAGCCACAGATATAAATTTCACCAACTAGTTGGGATATGCTGTTTTGTTTTTAGTTTCAGTTTACTTAAAAAATACATTATTAAGTTGCCTTTAGTTTTTGTTGTTTTCAACTTTTTCCTTTGTTACATTCTGTAGCTGTAGTTAAAAATACTGAAATTTACTTTCATTTAAGTATTGAAACCTAATTTGTGAAATACACTATATAATAGCATAGTCACAACTGAACTGCAAGGGATTTTTTCAACAACTGAAATACTCATCATGTAAGCTTTGTAAATTCACACCGAATATAAAACTCTTTGAAATGCAGAAGTATACAGTTCTAGATTTTAGTCTATTTCCTTCCATTTCTTTCAATGAATGTGAAATTATTGACTCTACCTGGAGCCCTAACAAGTTAAAAAAAGTAATTCAGTCTTTATAACGAAAAACTATTAATGAGGTGATTTTGTTTGTGAAAAATGAAAAGAATAAATCCTTGCTACTTGATTACAGAGGAGGATTTCTTTTTTGTTCTTTGTTTTTTACATAAGACCGTACACCAAACAATGAGTTCCAGACTACTTATATTTTTCATGGTACCCATTAATGATTAAATTAAAAAGTAAATGGGGTGTGTAATAATTTTTAGGAAAAAAGCAGTTTAAGTTTTTTTTTTTAATTTATTTATTTTTAGACAGAGTGGAACGGAGGGAGAAAAAGTGGGAGAGAAACATCAGTGTGTGGTTGCTTCTCGTGCACCCCCTACTGGGGACCTGGCCCACAATCCAGGCATGTGCCATAACTGGGAATCGAACAGGCAACCCTTTGGTTCACAAGGCAGCACTCAGTCCACTGAGCCAAACCAGCCAGGGCTTAGGGAAAAAATGGTTTAAAATGGCTGCTTTTCAATAAACAAGTGGACCAAATATTGAAAGTGTAGCAAAATCAGTAATATGATTTTTCTATACAGTTGCAATGGATGGAATACATTCTGTCTGTGTATGAATTTTGTCAATATTTTAATTCCAAATTATTTAGTTCTTCAAATACTTTCAATTTAAAAGAGATCAAACTCATGTAAGGCCAATTTTGAAAATTATTTGGTCATTAACACAAAAATAATTGATACATAATAAAGCTATACATTATGTTAGGTATTCATATGGTACCTATCATTGTATAATTGTATAAAAATTAATGTAATTAGATACCTCTAAAGTAGTTTTAAGGCAGACAAAGGCACACAGCTTTAGGTAGTAGTCTGGTGGTAAATGGCTAACACTGGCTCATCAGAAAGACATGTATACATATACATATATATATATACTTATTATAAATTTTACAGATAAAAAAGTTTGCAGCAAGCAATATACAAATAATAAAATATACAGTATTCTTTATTCTAAATTCCATATAGCCAATTAATTCCCCCAACATGCTTTTGATTTTTGCTGAACTCTTGTATCCATAGCCACTATATTTGCAAGTGATTAATGAATAAAATTCTGACAAATGTTGATGAGCACTTTTATTTATCTTAATGAAAAAGATGCAAGTGAAACAAAGAAGACATACACTGGAACTTCACTCTTCTAGCATTGATGTTAGGGACTTCTTTGCTGAATTGGAAATAGGTTTTGACTAACGGAAGAAGAGTTTCTTATGCTTGTGTGCTATTTAGTGTAATGGCCACAATCATAACACAAATATATTCCAACTGTATTATTCACATTTTTCCATTGTTTTCTAAAGCAGACTGAAGTTTTGCAAACTTCTTCTTAAAGAGCCAGATAGTACAAAAATCAGGCCTGCAGGCCATATGGTCTTTGTTATAACTACTCAACTCTGTCATTAGAGTGCACGAAATCAGCCAGCCATGGCTTGTTCCTATAACACTCTATTTATAAAAACATTAAGCTAACCCACAGGTGACAGTTTACTAACCCCTGGTTTAGACAATGAATAGAACAATAAATCAAGCTTGATTTGTAGAATGTGCTGATTTTCATGGTGTAAATACTCCCACCATGACTGATTTCAAGCTACCATAATAACTTCACTGAGAGAGGAATTTAGGATATATGCTTAGTAGCAGAATGTCATATACTATTTCAAGCATATAGGTATAAAAGATGTAGTAGTTAAATAAGTTTATTACAAAACTTGTTCAAATATATAATATATATTTATGCACTCTGTACTAACAGCTTGTAAAATTTTTAATAATATTCTCTGTAAGCCATATAACCTACTCCAAAATGCATTGGTTTTAAACTTTATAATGTACAGTTTAAAAAGCAAGTGTTTAGTCCAATCTCTATTAAAAATTATAAACATTCCTTAAAGATTGTCCCTAAAATTTTTGACAAGTTATCTATTCACTAGTTTACCTTTAACACCTTTTATGTAAGAAAAAGAAAACTCAACTATTATTAGTGTTATTTTGCACTAATAGTATCAGTAGATAGAGATAACTGTGAATACAAACAAAAAATGGATATATATGCATACAGAGTCAAACATTAAACATCATATATGGAATCTGATCTTTGTCCCTCCAAATTGAAACACAACTATAGGGAAAAAGCATTGATCATAAGTGAATAGTCTCATGAATTATATTTTCATTTTTTCCATCAATAAAATAGGAGTCCTCTCATCTTTGATACCTCCTCCATTCAAAGTAAGGATTATGAACTTTGTCATTTGCCTTCCTCACAAGAATATCCTAAGTGATATAATTAATATTGAAAGAGTACGTTTTGCTATTTAGTGGAAAGTTGTGTTTTGTTTTGTTTTCTGCTAAATAAAAAAACATGAAAGAGAGAGGGAGAGAGAGAGACAGACTTATAAACTTTATGCACAATATGACCTAGTGTTACAGTTAAATTGTAACATTGAGTAGGTCAGTTGGTTCACTGTGAATATATAGCAGGTATGTTAGATCCTGCCCCGTGCTGGCAATTCCTTTGACTATATTCCAGTCTCTTAAAGCTACCCATTTGAGTACAGCCTTATGATGACAGTAAGCATGGATTGACTGAGGGTTCAGCAAGGAAGCTGCATGACCTTTGACTCCTATATGCCAAGCTTTCTTTTAGATAATCCTTCATGGGTTGACCTTTGAGATTAACAGTTGTAACTTTGACTTTACAGTGCAAATATAAATGTGCTAACAATAGTCTGAGGTAGGATAATATTCAGTTTACATAAGTGGGGGAAATGAAATAGTAAACACAAAGCCCTACATTTTTGAACGGAAGAAACAAAAACTACAATCCAACAGTGTCTGTAAAACGATTTCCAGCTTATTTGAAAATATACTTCATGTAAGAAATACAATATAGGATATGCAATTTTCAGAATTGAAGTGCTTGGTAGAGAAGACTTTCCTAAGAAAAAAGGCTGAAACATTTTAGCTTCTAAATAATTTTGAATTAGCTTTTATGTTTGGTGATTTATGGAACAATTCTTTCAATTCCAAATTCTAATAGGTTTCCCAGGAGAAAGTGAAAAAATCGAAGCAGAGAGCCTGGAAGGAGTCAGGAGATCCAAGAAGCATCTTTGCTTGGAAACATCTCTTTTTAACATCCTGCTTCTTCTTTTAGTCTTTAGGCCTCTGCTGGAAAAGCTTAGTTGATAATCTGTTTTATAATGAATTCCTTACACCAGCATTGCCAACCCAAGAAGTAAAGTATCATTTGAAAGATAGTTAATATATTAATAGAAGCATTAAAGAGTCCCATTTATTAAAAATAAAAAGTTTATAATATACCAGTGGAATGGGGGGTTTGCTTTCAAAAAGACTTCTTTTTCATAAAGGTCTAGAAAAATGTCATGAGTTGTCTAACTTTCAGTGTCCTGGAAAAAGAAGTTCTGGTAGAAATGAATGATAGATGTTGCGGAGCATGGGATTAGAAACTTTTAACCGTTTTGATTGGGGTACATGTATGTTACCTCTTTATCAGTGTTAACAAAATAATACTGCTAATACTGCTTAATCATGTAATTAGTGTTTGAGATAAAGTTTTGATCTTTTGTAGAACTTCCACAAGATTTAAAATTAAAAGTTGTTATTCTTTCTTTAATTAGTGTTTGTCTTTTTCTGTTTGGGTTGCCATAACAAAATACCACAGACTGGGTGGCTTATAAAAAACAAAATTTCTCACGTTTCTAAAGGCTGGGAAGCCTAGGATCAGAGCACTAGTAGAGCCACATTTTAATGGGGGTCCTCTTCCCGGTTCATAGCCACAGCTTTTTTACTGTGTCTCGGCAAGATGGAAAAGACTAGGGATCTTTCTGGGGCATCTTTTAAAAAGCACTAATTTGATTAATGAAGCCTTCACCCTTATGATTCAAGTATGTTCCAATGACCTCTTCTACTAACACCATCATCTTGGGTGTTAAAATTACAACATATGAAATTTGGTGGGGAAGGCAGTATGGGCTAAGACACAAGCATTCAGACCATAGCATGTTCTATAAAATACCAGAGTATAACACTTAATTCTTGATTCTTCAAATTAAAAATGTTTTTCCCTCTGGATAAATACCTTTCCTATGTTTTCATAATGGTTTCTTGTAGTATAAATGAATAGATATATCATAGAGCAATTGGATTACATGCCTTCTCTCACACTGGACCCCTTTTAAGGTGGTTGTCTGGGATTAAATAATGTTAGAGCATCTGTACATGTGCAAAGATATTCTCAAAGTAGTTCTTTACTGGTAGAATAAGTGGAAAAACTAGATTACTATACACTTAGATGAGAATATTGGATCTTCATTCATGCTGGATAAACCCAATTAATTTAGAAAATTGAAAATCTAAGATAGTTTTATAATATATCTTGCTTCGTGCCTCTGTGAGGGATTTTGTATGTGTATGTGTGTTGTGTATATCTAAAATAAGCCATTGGCTTATGTAATATTATTTCATCAAAAGAGGCAAAATAGTTTATTTGTGTTATTATTATGAGTACATATCAGTTCTAGCTCATACTATTGCCTTCATGCCTTAAATTACAAATTATTATTATAGTTTACTATCCATTGGTAATTATTTTATGTCCCTCAATAGAGAAGAAGAAGCTTGTATTGATAACGAGGTCTAATTAGGTCAAAGGGTGTCTGAGACAAGTATCACTCCTTTCCACGCATGTCCACCTGTTCTAATCATACCCCTGAATCTACATGGAAAGAGTAATAATGAACAACACAAATTTTTACTACACACTCAACATTTGTTTTTAATTGTTCTTTATCCTGCTGTACACTAGTATTTTCTTTGGGCACCAATGCCAAAATCATACCCCACTAAACTAAAGCAAAATCTCTGATGGAGGCGCTCAGGCATTTGCCTTTTCTAAAATCCTCCACAGGAAAAAAATATACCAAAAACCCATAAAATAATTAATAAAATAGCCAGGTATACATACTTATTAATAATTAATTTAAATATAAATGGATTAAATTCTCAAATCAAAATGCATAAAGTGGCTGAATGGATAAAAAACAAGAATCAATGCTATGCAGCCTAATGGATACTTTCTTTAGCTAATGACACAGGCTGCAAGGGAAAAAACAGAAAAATAGTCCATGCATATGAAAACAAA
Organism: Mormoops blainvillei; assembly: GCA_004026545.1. Taxonomy (NCBI): domain Eukaryota; kingdom Metazoa; phylum Chordata; class Mammalia; order Chiroptera; family Mormoopidae; genus Mormoops; species Mormoops blainvillei. The sequence goes on along the minus strand of PVJD01001275.1, from coordinate 199,593 downwards.
GCAAAACAACAAATCTGAGATAGCTATACTTACATCGAACAATATGGACCTTAAGACAAAGGCTAATACAAGACAAAAAAAGAGTCATTATATATAATAGGACAACCCAACAGGAGAATATAGCATTGCAAATATTTATGCAGTCAACATAGGAACACTTTGATATATAAAGCAAATATCAACAGGTATACAGTGGGAAATGACAATATAATAGTGGTAGGCAATTTCATAATGCAACTTCATCAATGAATAGAACATCCAGGCAGAAAATCAATAAGAAAACATTGGAATTCAAGGATATATTATAGCAGATAGACTTTATAGACCTTTATAAAACTTTCCATTCAAAAGCAGAATCATCCACTTTTTTTCTCAGGTGCACATAGAATATTCTCCAGAAGAGGTCATATGTCAGGCCACAAAACAGGCCTTAATAAATTTCAGAAGACTGAAATTATGTCAAGCATTATTTTCAACCACAATGGTATGAAACTAGAAATTAATTAAAAGAAGGAAAACAAATACATATGAATATGCAGAAATCAAACAATACGTTACTGAACAATCAATGAGGCAAAGAGGAAATCAAAAATGAAGTTAAAAAAAAAACACATTCAGATAAATGGAATTGAAAACAATGTACCAAAACTTATAGGCTGCACCAAAAGCAGTTTTAAGAGAGAAAATAACAATAAATGCCTACCTCAAGAAACAAGAAAAGATAAATAACCTAACTTAATACCTGAAAGAACTAGAAAAAAACAAAGCCTAAAGTTAGTAGGAGGAAAAAATAACAAAGAGTAGAACATAAATAAAGGAAATAGAGAATAAAGAGACACTGGAAAAGCTTAATGAAACTAAGAGCTGATTAGTTAAAAAGGTAATATTGATAAGCCTTTAGCTAGACTTAAGAAACAGAGAGAGAGAAAGAAAGAGAGGACTCAAATAATATGAGAAATGAAGGAGGAGATGTTACAACGGACATAACATGAATGTGAACAATATATCCCAACAAATTGTACAATCTAGAAGAAGTGAAAAATATTTTCAGAAATATACAACCTACCAACAATGAATTATGATGAAAGAGATAATCTAAACATACTAATTTCCAGTAAGGAGACTGAGTCAGTAATCAAAAACTTCCCCCCAAAAATCTGAAGTCCAAAGCCAGACAATTTCAATGGTGAATTCTACTGAACATTCATAGGAAGAATTAATACCAATTCTTCTCAAACTCTTTCAAAAAATTAAAGGGGGTAATTCTTCCAAACTCATTTATGACAACAGCATAAGGATTCCCTTCTCCCCACACACTCACAGAACAAGGGAGACAGAGAGAGAAGGAATTACTGGCCAATACCCCTGATAAGGACAGATACCAAAATCTTCAAGAAGATATTAGCAAATCAAATTTAACAATGCATTAAAAGAATCATTCACCATAATCTTATTATTCCAAGAATACAAGAAGGGTTCAATATCTCTAGTGACACCATCAAAAAAACTGTTAGGATTAAATAGACAAAGTCAGTAAAGTTGCAAGTTATGAAGCCAATATACAAAAAATCTGTTGCATTTCTATGCACTAATAATGAACTGTCAGAGAGAGAAATTAAGAAAATAATCCCAGTCCTGGTGTGGTTCAGTCAATTCAGTGTCATCCCACAAACCAAAAGGTCATCCATTCAATTCCTGATCAGGGCATATGCCTGGGATGCAGGCCAGGTCCCTGGTTGGGGGCCTGCAAGAAGCAACCAATCAATATTTCTCTAGCACATCAAGGTTTCTCTCCCTCTCTTTCTCCTTCCCTCTCCCAATCTCTAAAAACAAATAAATAAAATCTTTTTAAAAATCCCGTTTATAATAGCATCAAAAATAATAAAATACTTAGGAATACATTTAAGCAAGGAGGTGAAAACAACAAGCCATTAAAGAAATTGAAGCCCTGGCTGGTGTGGCTCAGTGGATTGAGTGCCAGCCTGTGAACCGAAGAATCACCTGTTCAAAACCCAGTCTAGGGCACATGCCTGGATTTCGGGGCATGTCCCCAGTAGGTATCTCAGAGGGCATCTGAGAGGCAACCACACATTGATGTTTCTCTTCCTCTCTTTCTCCTTTCCTTCCCCTCTCTAAAAAAATAAATAAAATTTTTTAAAAAAGGAAGTTGAAGAAGACACAAATAAATAGAAAGATATTATCTGTTCATGTAATTAATGTCATTAAATTATCCACACTACCTAAAGCAATCTGCAGGATGAGGGCAATCCCTATCAAAATTCCAATGGCACTCTTTACAGGAATAAAAGAAACAATCCTAAAATTTATACAGAACTACAAAAATTGCCAAATAGTTAAAACAATCTTGACAAAGAAGAACAAAGAAACATCACATGTCTTGATTTCAAACTATATTACAAAGCTATAATAATTAAAACAGTATGGTATTGGCATAAAAAACAAACACATAAATTAATAATAAATAGAGAGCTCATAAGTGAATCCATGCATATGTGGTCAATTGATTTATGACAAGAAGGCAAATATACACTGTGGGGGAAGGATAGTTTCTTCAATAAGTGGTTTTGGAAAAACTCAACAATTGCATGCAAAACAATGAAGAAATACCATTCTTTCTTACACCATACATGAAATTACCTTAAAATGGATTAAAATCTTGAATGTAATACCTGGAGCCATAAATCTCCTAGAATTAAGCCTGGGAGGTAAATTTCTCAACATCAGTCTTGGCAATGATTTCTGGACTTGACAATGAGGGCAGATGAAATAAAAGTAAGCATAATCAGTAAAGACTACCTCAAACTAAGAAGTTTTTGTAAGTGATGAAAATGGTATATAAAAGGAAAAGGAAACCTATGGACCAGGAGAAGATATTTGCAAATAGTATATCTGATAAAGAAGTAATATCCAAAATGTATAAGGAACTCATACACATCATTAGTAAAAAATAAATAAATAAGTAAATCTGATTAAAAATTGGCAGATAATCTCAACAGTTCTCTCAATCAAAAGGAGACATACAAATGGCAAACAGGTACATGAAATTGAGCTCAACTTCACTAATACCATGGAAATGCAAATCAAAACCACAATGAGATATTACCTCACACCAGTTAGAATGGTTATGATCAAAAACATAAAAAAACAAGTCTTGGCAAGGATTTGGAGAAAATTGAACCCTTGCACATTGTTGGTGGGGAATGTAACTTGGTGCAGTAGCTATGAAAAACAGTATGGAGATTCTTCAAAGAGTTCAAAATAGAACTGTCATTTCATTCACCGATATCACTTCATGGTAGATATCCAAAAAGATTTTTAAAAAACTTGAAAAAAATGTGCATCCTCATGTGCATTGCACCATTATTTCTAATAGGCAAGTCATGATAACAACCTAAGTGCCCACTGACAGATGAATGGATAAAACATTGTGGAACATATATGCAATGGCATATTATTCAGCCATGAAAGAATGAAATCCTGCCATGTGCAACAACATGGATGGATCTTAAGGATATGATATGTGAAGTAAGTCACATATAGCAAAAAACAAATGCTGTCTGATATCATTTATATGTAGAAACTTTAAGAAATGAAAAAATAGATATAGAGAACAGATTGGTGACTATCAAAGGCAGGGGTGGAAAGTTGGTGAAATAAGTAAATGTAGTAAAATGATAAAGTCCCTTCACTCCCAAAAAGGATTGTCAATTTTATTTACAAATGTAATTACAGAAAAATAGGGGAAATATATATATATACATATATATAAGTTCTAAACTAGTAGAAGCTTAACCATGTAGAATGAGGAAAACCACTGAATTAATATAAAAGAAGTTGGAATACTAAGAAAAATATAAGATATGGGACAAATATTTTATTTATACTTACATAATGCTTATTCGAACCAGGAACTTATCCAGAAACTCTACAAATACAAAAATAGAAAATAAGGTAGCTGATATAGATCCAAATATACCAATAATTTCAGTAAGTGTTCATGAGCTAAATACTTCCATCAAGAGATCATCTCTGTTCAGAAATTAAAAATCACTTCTAAAAAATATATGAGTGAAGAAAAAATAGAAAATATTTAGAAATAAATTATTATAAAGATATAATATGTCACCATGTGTAGATGATGACTAAAATGCTGCCTTCAGGAAAATTTATAGCCTCAGATAATTTCTCTGGAAAAGAACAGAGAGTAAACAATGAAAAACAATACATCAGGACATATTAGAACAAGTAGAGCAAAACAAGCTCAAAGAATATATGATATAAGAAATAATGAGGGTAGGAGCAGAAATTTGTGATTTTGGTTTCTTTTTTAATCAAATTTACAATAGAGAGGATCAACAAAGTTAAAATTTGTGTCTTTGAAAAGATGAGTAAGCGGCAAATCTTAGTGAAATCTGATAATACAGAAGACAGAGGATGTATAATGTCAGAATGTCAGAAAAAGGAGATAGCATTGCAGGTGCAACCAAAATTGGAAAGAATAAAAAATATTATTTACAGTTACATGACCAAAATTTGATGATTTAGATGAAATGTAGGGGAAAAATAACAATATTTATTAACAAAGAATAGACCAACTGATTATTCACAATCATTATCTGTTTTAACCCAGTAGTCGAACATCTTCCCTAAAAGAAAGTGACAGGCCTTTCGTCTGCCTTCCCTTCCCTTGTAGTGGACCTTCGATGGTCCTGTATGCACATGGCGTCCTAGAAGATAGACGGTGGCTATAAAGTAGCATTGGAATTTATGAAAGAATTCCATTTTTATTTCATTAAGCTCACTAAGATTTGGAGCTTCATTTATTAGAAAAATAAACCCAAATCTTGCTTAAGCTACTGATATTTCAGTTTCTGTTTCATGAAGCAATTCAGCCTCTTAGTGATACAGCGGTCATATAAGTGACCACACAGTGACATAGAAGCTCAACATTATTTTCAGGGACCCACATGCCTTGTCAGGTTTCTGTTTTTAAGTGGTTCTCATTCTCATGTTTGCAAGATGGCAACTGGTGTTCTAGATGTCGTATCTTCATCTCAGGCATAAAGAAGAGGAAACATACACAGGGGCAAAGGACAATAGAAATGAACCCAAGCCAAAGAGTGAATTCTCCTTTAAAGAGACTTCGAAGAAATTCCATACGATTATTTCCATTTAAAATACAATGGCCTGAGCCTTGTCATGTATTTGCATGGGAGACACAGACATGCTCTATTTTAGTTGGGCATATTTTACATGCAAGGAAAATTGTGGTTATTAATATGAAGAAGGGGAGGATGAATTCTAGACAGGCCAATTAACAGTCTGTGCCAAATGATACTTTCTAACACATATCAAAATGTGTGAAAGAAGTCCTTTAAAAAGAAGAACTATGTGTTAATCATTTTTGCATCATCAGCAATTGGCACACACTAAAAACAAAACATATGATGATTTTATCTATTGTATTAAGTTAGCATCATCATAAGTACCTACATTGAAGATGTAACCACGTCCTCAACTCATGACATTTCTTTATTTTCTACTGTTATTTCCCTCTCAGAGAGAATCAAAGATGGTATCAGAAAGATCTACGTACTTTTAATTCTACATTTTAATACATTTCATATCTATTCTTAGCTGAGCAACATAAGGCATGCTACAGAACTTGTCTGAGCTTTATTTTTCTCACCTACAAACCAATGTGATAAGACCTAACTAAAAGGGTTGCTGAAATGATCAAATATGACAATATATGTAAAGTGCTTAAAAATGCCTGACATATGGTCATACTAAGTAACAGACATAATTTATTTTAAGCATTATTCCCATATCAGAAAGCAGAAGACATTTAACTTTCTCTACTCATTTCTGACTCACTTTTACTAAGAATACAACATTTAACTATTATTATTATAAAAATTATATAGATAAGTAAAATATCCATTTTTCATTTTTGATAAAAATTTTTATACTAAAATGAAAACTAGCACCGAGAGTATTTTCCACATTTCTTCCTCCAGACAGAAGCCAATTAAATACCAGAAACTGAGAATAAAATATATGATATATGATGTATATATGAGTATGTATGATCATAGAGGTAGCAAAACCACAGATAAATGTTATTCTTTAATAGTGTCTACTGTGTGAAAAATTCATATTTATTTTTAATTTAAATCCCACATGCTACATTTAAGATTATTTGCTCTTTGTAAATTCTCAGTGGAGGCAGTAAACAGGTGCTCTCACTGTCAGAGAGAAAAAACAAAAACATCATTTTGATAAAGCAAGAAATATTTGTATTATAATGACCTTAATTGTGTATATAAAGAGTTGAATAACAAATTAGTAGGGATACAATAGCTATCTGTCAATTATATTTAAATTTTTTAAAAGGCTTATTATACAGAGAACTGACTGACAGCTGTCAGAGGGCAGGGGGGTTGGGAGGCTGGATGCAAAGGTGAAGGGATTAAGCAAAAAAGAAAACTCACAGACACAGACAACAGCATGGCGATTACCAGAGGGAAAGGAGTAGGGGAGGTGGACGAGGGTAAAGGGAGGATAAATGGTGATGGAAGGAGGCTTGACCTGGGGTAGTGAACACACAACACAATATACAGATGATGTGTTATAGAATTGTACACCTGAAACCTATATAATTTTATCAACCAATGCCTCAATAAATTCAATTATTTTTTTCCCCAGAGGCTGCAATACATATAGAGTTTGCAATTAACATTTATAAGTAATCTAAATTCATTTCAAATAACCCCATATTACTTCATATACAGTGTTACCCATATTAACAAAATAATTTTAATTTCTCGCTTTCATTCCTTGTATTATTGCTGACATTTATTTCACTTACATATAAGCATATACAAGCATATATGTGTATATATGTATACATATGTATATAAAATATGCATACAAAAATAGAAAATAAGGTAGGTCCAAATATCCCAATATTTTCAAGAAGTGTTCATGAAGTAAATGCCTCCGTTAAGAGATCAGCTATGTGCAGAAATTTAAAATTACATCTAAAGAATACATGGTTTAAGGAAAAAATAGAAAACACATATTACGTATATGTACATATGCACTCACATATAAGCATACATAATATAATATATTGTTGCAATTATTATTTTGAACAGATTGTCATCTGTTAGATCGACAACGAATAAGAAAAATTAAAACTTTTTATCTCTCATTTTTAAAAAAGGCTTATTAAATGACTTCATAAAAATTCTAAAGTTGCTAAACAAACACCAATAAAAATAGGTTTATGTAGTGGAATGAGTAGACACAATCATTCCTAATAGGGTAAGAGAGTCAGCAATCTTTGAAAACTTATTCGTCTTCAGGGCTCAGGGGATGCTCAGGAAATTGAAAAAGAATACAATAATACTGAGTTTCTAATAGCTCAGCAAAGCCGCATACATGAAAACATTGAAACTGTAGTTAAATAATTATGGTGCACTGCTTAGTGAGCATAAACATAATGGCAGTGTTTCACAGCTTCTAAAGATTTTTTGTCACACTTTTACGTAACATGAAGGAGAATTTTATGTATAGTTGAGGAATTTTGATTCACCATTTAATTTAGATATTTGCCTACTGCCATAAAATCAAGGTAATCAATTTAACTTCTGACAATATAATCTATTTTCCATATTCTTGCATAATTTTTTCCAGAATTCATTTTACATTAATTGAAATCCACATGATTAATCACATGAGATCCCTGGACACTTGCTGGCTTTCACAACATTCTCCAGCAAAACAACAAGCTTCTTCTTGGGTGTTTGTTTCTAAACATTGTAGGTATTTTCATTCCTAATGCTTTTTCATGGAATTAGTGAAAAAACAGACTAGGTGTCCAATTAAAGATGAGAAAAAAAATTCAGAATTTTTTTTTTTAGAGTGATGCCTGTTCAAAAATAAAGAACCAGTGAGAGAAAGGGAGAAGAAACCATGAAAAAACAAGATGCAAAACTGAAAGCGGAAAACAAAGACAAAATATCTAGGAAAGGTCTTGCTGGTAGGCTATGAAGAGGCAGCAGCAGCATTAAAGAAAATGAATTAAAGAGAGAAACATACAGAAAAATTGCACTGAACATTACTCTATGAGTTAAGGCTTCAGAGAATGAAGGTAGCCACAAGGTACAGAATTCAGAGAGTTTTGGAATGGGGCAGAGTACACAGAATTAAAGATGAGTAAATTATTAAAGGTGCATTGAGTACACAAGAATAGAGTATACAAGAATAGATTATAGGTATCAGTCAAGTTCAAAGAAGAAGAAATTGGAGCTGTTGGAAGAACCCTATAGATGATGGCCGTAAACAAGCAGAGGCTTGAGAGGAAAAGTGAAGTCAGAGCAGGACAATGCAGAGAGGCATTGAAACAACAGAATTTTTACCCAGGTGGAAAAGAGGTGGAAAATTTTATCTGCACATCAGAGAGCTTTTGCTCTTTGACACTCAGCAGTAAAAATAGCATTTTTTCAACATATAATTGCACAAACTTATCTTAAGTAATCAATACTGTATTCTGAAAAGTATTGTAAAAATAAATCCTCTAGAGCCATCAGTAAGGCAAGAAGTCATGTTTGAAATTTGAAAAAGAATAATAGAATACATGAGGCTTAATTAAAGGATCCTTTACATATGTATGTATATGTACATACATATAACATACACAAATATATACAACAGAGGACCCCCTCCCCCCCAAAAAAACGGAATTATCTTCTGGAGGGTGGGCCTGTTGCAGTACAGGCTTCCCCCACTAGATGAGTGTTCTAGGAACCCATCTGTATCAGTGCACCAGCTGGCGTTGTTGTGAAAAGCTGTGTTTGGCTTCAGTGAATTTTTTTGAAGACTGTTTCAACGTGTTTGCCCATTTCATGATGGGTGATTTAGGTGCACCCCTGCCCACACTGTGCTGAGTGTTCACAAGTTTTGACCAAAAATGGAGTGACCCCCATGCCTCTCCCTTCCTCTTCACCCAATCTTGCCTCAAGGACTATTTTTTGATTGTTTGTTTCCCTGATGAAAAGAGTCCTCAAAGGCAAACCTTTTGCCAATGTGGAAGAGGTGAAACAAGAAAAGGCAGAAGCACTGAAAGACATCAAAATTGACAAGTTCAAACACAATCTGAGCAGTGAAAAAAATGTCTCGATAGGTGTACTGTATCCAATGGAGAGTACTTCGAAGGTGACTGAAGTTTGTACATGTAAGAATAAATATACATTTTTTTAAATAAATTCTGTTTTTGGAGGGAGCTCATATGTCTCCCTACATTTTCATTTGAACCATTGCTGAATGTGTTCATTTTGCTTGTTGAAATTTTAACTTTAAATTGCAAGGGTGATAATTTGGAGAAAGCATACTTGCCTGAAACATTAGTTCTGGTTCAGCTGCCACTTAAATATGTAGCCTTAATTAATTTAACTAAAGAATCTCTAGATTTCTACTTGTAAAAGCTGAATATGTTAGAATTCAAGATCCATTTTATGTATCAAATTGTATTTTTATTCTCAGAGTTTTACTTTAAAATATCTCAAAAAATTAAGGTCTACATTCAAAGGTGCCTTTGTGCTTAGCACAGTCAGTATAAATGCATGTTTTTAAACTCACAGAAACCTTTCTTAATCATCCACCCTAAGGAAACCTTCAAAAGTGATGACAGATCACACTGCCTTTTATATTTATTGGATATAAAGTTGTAGCCTGCATTAAATGCTCTTAATGGCATTAATGCATGCAGGGCATTTTTTTGGTGCGTCGCATATAATTTTTGTGCAGTGGATAACATATGTAGCAACTAAAAATATAAACCACCTGTTGTTCAGCTTTTCACTGCTGAGAGTACTGCATTGTTTAGCTTTTTCTACAGTGTGCTATGTGTGTCAATATTGATTTCAGAAAAAGTAATAAAGGATCCTGTCAAAATAAAATTAAAACCTAAGGCAATTTACTTTGCTGAAGGGGGTCAGCTTTAATAACCATCACCATCTTACCAGAACTGCTGTGAAATTTCATTAACACCGTACTCCAGTCAAATATCAGCTAGGTTTACAATTACTACTTGATTATATGTCTGTATAGATCATTAGGCACAAGTCTCCTTTTTGTGCCCTGTATTGTTCTGTGTATGGGGTTTCTTTTCAATTCAGTGGAAACTCTATTCAGAGAAAGAAAATGATAAAGAAATTTGGTACTGAAACTATTCCTCAACTCTGCACAAAATTACTGAACACATTGCAATTTCAGGACATTTGGCATTTTAATCTATTTGCCCTTCTTAAGTTTGGCATCTAACTTGAGATGAAAACAGAGTAATTGTATATGTAGATGTAAAGAAAAGAAAAAAATATGTAAGAGTTTGGGAGACTCAGTTTGATGCACCAGAAATAACATGTAACTGCCTTTTTTCCTAGCTCTGAGATGGAGGATGCTCTCAGTTCCACATATTATTTGTCAATACATGTTGATCCAGCCAATGCATTAGAGAACAAACCTGAACGGACATAAAACTACAAAGGTTGAAATGGTGAGAAATACAAACATGTGATCCCACTCATTCAGTAAGTTGATGTTATTATGTAATTCTTTTCAACTATAGATTAAAATATTTTTTTTAATTTGGGGTGAAATTGTTTTATAATTTTTTGTTTTATGCTTTATAAAATAATATCTTCTTGCACAATATCCAAAAACAGACCAACTCAACACTGAACTCTTCTCAGTAATAATAATGTATTGAGTTGAGGTTTCAATATGCTTACAGATATGTGTATTTGAAAGGCAAGCTATAAATTATCTTATAAATGTGTAAATAATACAAAGTTCCTTGACCCACACCAACATTGAGAGGTAAATTTAGAAGAAAGGGTACACATTTGTCAATTACCCAGGCCCATAACCCACAGGTTTTGGATATAGGTTTTGAGGCAACCCTGACCAACAGGGCAGTATGTTAGAAGGCCATGTTCACCAGGGGGTGGTTACTAGATAATGATGTAACATTAAACCCAATGTCTGGTGTCCATCGGACCTCACAAAATCTGTGAGGAACAATGTTTCTCATTAATCCTGTCTTGAATCTCATTCAGTTGTTCATTTTTACCTTTTCTCTACCACTGGAATCTTGCATTGAATGCTCGTGCTCAGGGTTAAGCCCTTCCCAGCCCTCAGTCTGGTAGGTTCAGATCTGGTCCTACCTAATCTCTTCTGCTTCTGCTGCAGGTCAGTGACAAGCAGTTGAATCACTACCTTCCTTTGGTCCTAGAACCATTTGGCTACATTTGCCCTATAACCACTATCATTGCTACCTAGAGGTTGTTTGAGTATATTGATTAAAACTCTAAATTCAAAGTAAAATAGATCTTGCTTCAAATCTAGGCCTTGTCTTCTGTTAACTGTAGGTAATTTTTTCTCTGGCTCTCAGATTTCCTATTAAAATAGGGATAATAGTTTCTACCTCATAGAAATTTTTCAATAATTTGAAGAGACAATATTTCTAAATAGTTCAAATATCATACTATATAGTGAATGCTTAGTAATGTGAGAAACAATAAACTATGTTCTGTCACATCACACACATAGACTGTTAGGACTATTCCAGACTAATATGGACACTGGGTTCCTCCTTGGATGTTGAAAAATAAATGAGCAAACGTTCTTGACAGTTCCAGTTCTACAGCGGGACATAATTGTCTTTCCTGGTCCATGAGAGCTGACAATAACAAAAACTATGGTGTTTCTCTGCCCCAAGAGTGTTGCCTGCCTCAAACATTTCCTTAATTGTTTCGAGGGGGAAATACCTGTTCTGTGGCTTAACATCTGCAATCAGCAAGAATTGCCTCTGTTCTGCTACCATTTTAACATGGAGACATCAGTGCTGATGGAGGTGTAGGTACTGACCTCCCGTTCACCCAGCCATTCATGCTGTGTACAACAGGCTTTGGGATGAACTCTTAAAGTATTAAAATTATTGGATTAAGTTTCCTAAAGCGTGAATTTATCCTTTTAGTTTGGAGATCAGTCTCTTCTCAACAAACAACATATTAGGGGCTGGATTACATTTGAATAGTACAATTTGGGAGTCCTATATATAGAATTCTCTGGTGTTTTCTCTCTAATAAGAGGCAGCCAGTGACCAAATGAGAAGCCAGGTACTTCCACAGTCTTGCTGCAAGTGGATCCCCCAACAAGCAGGAAAATCCAGCATGTCCTCCTGAAAAACAGGGTTTGGGGGTTCCATTCCTAGTATTACAGAAATTCTGAGGTGGGCATAGATTTAGGGATGCCCTGGGCTTTATAACATTTGTACTTTAGAAATGAAATCTATCTATTTTCTTCTTTTCCACGCTGAAACTACCTTATTCTCTTTCCATTCTGTCTCAGAATAAGAAATGTTAACTCCTTTTCAAGAAATTATGAGTGTAAAAACATAATGTCTGTAATGAAATCCTGGACTATTATTATTAGTTATGCCAATTTGGGTGAGCTCCTTAGCTTCTCTGAACCTAAATACCCTAATCCTCAAAATAAGGATAAACTCTTTTGGCCATTCAATGATATAATGTTATATATTGCTTGTCCCAAAGCCTGAAATATAATAAGAAATATAAATAGCATTATCATTACTGTGAATATTATCATTACTCTTAATATCTTGGTTTCATTTAGGATATGTCCCAGGCAGTATGATTCATTGCTAAGCAAAATCCTGTATCATAACTTAATACTCTAGACCTTTCCTGGATTATGAGAAAAGAATAAGGAAAGAGTTGTTGACACACTATCTTTAATTTTTTATTTCCCATCCAATTTTTAACACAAATATCCTGTCTTCCATTCCTAAATTACTCTGACTTACCAAATAAAATAATTCATTTAGTCCTCATCCAATTCAAGATTCCTGTACCCTATAACACCCTTTGAATGCTGGTCATTAGTATGGTATCCTGATAACTAGGATTCCAAATCCTTAATTGGTCATTGAGCATTCCACAACTTTCACGCTGTACGCCTATAGCAAATTCTTGTTATCACAAATATAAGCAAAATTTTGAACCCAAATGACTTACAACATAAAAACACCATCTTTATTTCCTCATGACTATATTTCCATGTGTATTTTGAATCCTACTTCCTCATCATCCCCTTGGATGAATCAAGGTTAGGCCCCGGGACTCATGGTCATTCTCATGTACTGTAAAGCCTCAGGTCAATTAATCTCTGAAGAGGCCAGTGACAAAATATTCAGTCTTATGGAATAACTGTTTAAAGTCTTCCCAACTTTACTCAGAGTTAGACTTCTTCCTTCCTTCATTTTTGGAAGCCTGGATTTATCCAGGAGAGGGTTCCGAGGTCGCTAACTTTTTAACCGTTCCCAGTGCTAGCACTCACATCACTTCTGGCTACACCTCCAGAATTGAAAAAGGGGAGGAAGGAGGAGGGTTACTGGGAAGTACCTTTCCTGACAGGTACTTTCGTGAGTTGGCTTTACAGATCCCCTGGGCTGGACAGCTGTTGAAACAGCTTGGTCCCATAGTTATTTTGATAAACTCTTTTCAAGATAAGTCATTCATAGTTCCATTAATTTGGAAGAATGTATTACCTCTGGGTACTCTTTCTTTCTCCATCATCATTTAGCCACCTTATACCCTCCTCCACCTTCACACACTCCCCCACCCGCAGCCCCTTGCAATCACGGTGCTTAATTTCCCACTGAGCACCTGCGTATTTGGGACTACTACTGGGTCATTTTCTGCCAAATGCTCCAAAGCCCAGATGGGGTCTTCTAGGAAGGAGCTTTAAAACAACTGCTGTTTCTAACACTTGTGTTCTATGCAAGATCCACAGAAAAAGCAGCTTTTGGTGCATCATTTGTAGGAATTAATCAATAGACAAATGCAGCCTCTTTCTGTTTAGTTGCCATGCAGCGTGCTCCAGCTGCAGCCTGCTGTTCTGTTGAGTTTCCAGGCATGCATTTGCACCCCCATGACTGTAAGGGTGGGGGTTCCAGAGGTGGCACTCCCAGCATAACAAAAACTCTCAAAAGAATATATTTCTCTAATTGCCCACTGACCTTTTTAACTTTACCACTGAATGTTTTTAATGTGAACGACTAAGAAGTCCATTTTTGGATGAGTGGCTCAGCATTCACTCTGAATTGTGGGACTGGTCAAAGAATTTTAAGACTCAAAAGAAATTAAAAATAAAATAGACTTCTTTTTAATATCTCATTAACCTAGCCAGGGTTTTGTCACAAATCTCTATATATTCAAGCATCATGTAAATATGTTGAGCACAGAAAAATTATTGACTCCTTTAAGAACAAATGCAGAGACTGGCTTAGCAGTCTTTTTTGTGCCTTAGACCCGAGCACTACTCTGATTTCTAATCGGCTTTTGAACAGAAAGGCCAATTATGTCCATTTTAGTACACCAAACTTTTAGAAAAGGAGAGGTGGAAGGGAATATCCAAACTAGGTTACTCACTCGGAAGAAAGCTCTGCCTGTTTATTCCAGCTATACTGTACCAAGCCTTTCTGCTAACACAGTGAGAGTGCTCATTTATCTGAGCCTTTGTTTACCAGCCCTTTGGGGAGCTCTTCCCCTGCTGTGTTGTCTGTTTGGAGAAACCCTATTCATTCAGGGTTCAGGAACTACGTATATCTCTCCTCTATTTCTTATTTTTCTCAGATGAAAAACTTTCTCCTAGATCATCTGTAATATCTATTTGCTTTTCCAATTACCATCACACGGTCTGGCACATCACAAATGTTTACTGGGAAATTTGTATGTTTAAATTATTAAATTTCTTGGAAATGCATATAATAATATTATGTGATTTTCTAAAAATTGTGTTTCATTCTAAAATAATGAGATGAACATTCAGAAATAACTTCAGTGTAATTTGGTTTAGTATATTTGAAATAGGCTCTTTTGACATTCACTAGTCTTTTTAATTCAACAAATGACTACATGTTAACCACTCATGACTCTCACTCTTGAGTGAGTCATTAAAGTTTATTAGAAAAAAAAGTATCCACTGATTTTCATTGTTTTTACCCTAAAAAAAGCCAGTCACTTTCTTCGAGCAGAGTGACAAAGGCTAAGGCACAGTGTCAATATTGGCAGTTCACTATGCTTTTGAAGACCTTGAATCAGCAGACATATTCCCAAATGCACTCAGTCTTACTGCAGAAGAAATAAGCTACAGGGGACTCTTCACTGTGGTCATTAGTGAGTATGTTTTATTGAAAACAGTCATTATGTTGAATCAGACATTCTATTTACCAGAGTTCACATCAGATGTTGTGTATGGTAAAGGCTTTTTAGAAGTGAAATAAAAGGATAAATCTAGAAAAATAAATTTCTGTTTATAATTTATACCACCATGTAAGTGAAGGACCACAAAAAAAAATTAGCTTAATCTTTTGCCTCAGATATCTTTTGAAACAATCTTGTATTTCTCAAATTCTTTGGCTAGGTCTCAATAATTTCAACAAAGTGGTATTTATTACATTCCTAGTATACAAAAAACAAATTTGCAATACATTGTAGAGGCAATAGGAGAAAGCATAAAATAAAGTCTTCACTTTTGAGACTTCCTGGTGGCAGAAAAACATATAAATGAACAAAATAAAGTAAAATAAAATAGGTAGTTAAGTGCTTAATAAATGAAAAACTTACAGTTGTGAAGAGTCAATATGAAGTAAAGGATTACTTCAGTAATAGAGTGAAGGTTGAGTTAGAAACTAAAAGAATAATTTAAATAGAATATAAAAGGATGAAGAATACCTTGTATATAACCACAAAAGAATATTTTAATCAACTAAGGACAATTCAAAAAAATTTAATCATTCAAAGAAAAATAACTTATCTTGTCACTCGAGAAGTAAAAATCTTCTGTAATATAAGTAACTGGTAGTTTTTTAACTTTTGACAATTTAAAATCTGCTTAACCTTGTTGTTTAAAAAAAAAATCTCACATGATCTACATACTACAGAGCTCTTCAATGACCTTTATTATCAGAATTCTAGTACCATCGACTAGCCTAGCATGCCCATAATCCCTCCTAAAGAAAGCTGCCCCTCCTACAGCACTGCTGCAGGAGTCAGTCTTAAGCAACTAGACTCCCAATACTGTCCACTGAGCCTTCTTCTTCTCTCCTACTTTCTCCTTAATTACAATTTATGTGAGCAAGGAAGGAATCTAATCCAAGGGCAGCTAATACAAATTCATGGCATGGATTTTTATAAAAGCTACAGCTGGGGCTTTGCTTATACTAAAACAATCATGTTTCTTGTCTTGAAAGACCTGTAAGAAGAATTGGCTAGGATGTAAAAAGAAGAGAATTAAACAAGAAGACTAGGGAATGTAGCTGGGTTGAATTATTGCAGATCATTGGATCAAATCATCATTTATTTCTGCCTCTGGGTCTATGGAATTGACTTGTGCTGCAAACGATGCTTCTTATTTTACAATCAATGACGTCTTTTCATATGAGGGTTCCTATACTTGGACTTCAATTAAGTTGTACTTCATCTGCTCCCCTGGGTATTCAGACCTTAGCACCTTAACTTAAGCTGGCTTTATAATATCTGTTCATCATGTTCCAAGAGTTTACTAAGGTAAGCACAAGAGGTCCATGAGGGCCTTTGTATATGGTTTTCTCTCTGCCTGAAATACTTTCTACTCTCCTAAACTTACCTTCAATTAGCTAATACGTATTTATCTTTCAAGACTTAGCTCAGATGCATATTTCAGGTGAAGTCTTTCTAACCACTTCAAAGATGCTTAACATGCCTTCTTATAAACTTATAAACTCCTATTTTACCCTAGGTCACATTCAATCCATCACATTTATCACATTATTATATGATGTAGAAAATATCTTTCTCCATCAGACAGCAAGCATTTTCTAGAAGAAGCACGTTACTGAACTAATGTTTATATTTCTGAGATTTATAGAACAGTGACTGATTCATTGTAGAGGCTCATTGCAGAGTTGTTGGGTGAATAAAAATAATGATGTTTTTAAGTATTTAAATATTTGAAAGTTGAGAAGTAAGTTTTAATACATGACAAATAGTTTTTATTATTTTGCTGAAAAGAACTGCTTTCATCTAGAGGAGTTTGACAATAAAAAGAGTAATTAATACCAACATAAATAAAAATTATTAAAATAATTCAACACACGAAGATTGTCAAATAAGTACAAGTTAAAGCGGGGGATTACATAAATTGCTGAAGTAACTAGAAAAATTCAGTGCTACTGTTAATGTAGGGATAATATGTCTAATATTATTCTGAGTTGTGTTTTAAAAGTTAATTTGAGTTGTGTTAACTGCGTGTACAAATTTACATTTTGCTAGAATTTATGAAAGGTAAATTAGATTTACAACAAGAAAATAGTACATAACAAATTTATTAGATTTTCTTGGATGACATAGATATCTTTGCCATTTTGAAATTGTCCTAAAAAATAACATATTTCTGAATCACAGTCTCAAAATATTTTACCTATAAGTATTTTCTGAAAATATCGATGCACTTAAGCTGTTTATATGGCTAAAGTATTCATATTGTATATTGAGAGAAATTATTTTAGCAATTTATAAAATTGTCTTTAATGTCAAATAAAGTCTTTGTGGGCACATATGGAGAATTTTGTGGTCTCTGGTATTTCTTTTTCCTAAACTTTAGCAAATCAAAATGCTAAACAATGAAGTTAACATGTGCCTAAAATTCCTTAACTGTTCAGCCTCTTCAAATACTCTCAAAAGCCTTCTTCATCTAACCCTGTTTCATATTTCACTGCAATCTTTGCGAATCAGTTACAGTCTTTGGCCCCATGTCACTTTTATCCCATTGGATGACTGTCATGGGAGCTGCCCAATGGTGCGCTGCTAATGAGGCAGCTTAAAGAGCAGCTGGGGATGTGCTATTGCTGGATTAGGGTCAAGGCCAAGAGAGAAAATGGATGAGAAAGATAGAGTCTGAATGACTGCCAATAAGCAAGGGTTCTATTATCCTACTAGAGCAGGACATTCATTACTATCTATTGTAACATAATTTGGGTTCAGTCAAGCTGTCTCTCCCTCTCTTTGGATTTACAATTCATAAGCCACAAATGGCCCAAAGGGTGCATTGTCCCTTGTGGCCATGTAACCCTGGGTTACATGGGAGAAGCATGGCAGAAATGAATGAGCTATGAAGTCCCTAGTGTGAGCACCATCAGGAATGACACCTTGTTCCTTGGTGCTGTGACATAAGTTGTAGGCATAATGCCAAAATAGTTTTGCATCTCTCCAGAGCCAGTTTCCTCATTAAGCAAAGATAAAATAAAAAGGTCCTTATTTATCCTTTATAAAAATCAAACCCTAATGTTAACAGCCAGTACCTCCATGCTAATGTCCTTTAGTTACGGTTGAGATTACTACACAGGAACAGAAAAGAAGTTTGTTTTTCCATAAGGATACAGACCCTTGGTTTTTTAGACCTACTTCTTCCAGGTCTCAGAGGATAATCTGTTCAATTTTTCAGTAGATTTGTGTTTCTGTACTTGAAATGTGGCATGTACTACAAAATTGTCTCATATATCTTTCTTTTTTCTTTAATCACAAAGCTTCCTTTTCAATAGGATAAATGTGCCTCTCCTTCTTCCTCTTCCCTTCTCCTTGTGTTCCTACGGATCTTTTTCCATTATGCTACTTATTACCATTTGGATTCAGTGCTAAAGTCCACCTGCCATCTAAACTTATGGGACAATAGGGTTATTGTCTAGGTGTCTTACTCAGTTAGGAAGGCAAATGAGCTTGGTGAAAAGAGAGCAAGTGCAGTAATTCAAAGCAAATTAACCAAGGCACAATGAAAATAGTTAATCACTGTAGTAAAGTAAGGGGGAAAAAGTAGGCATCACCTTTGTTCTAATCTGATTGATAATGGGACACTAGTTACCTCAGTTGTGTGATGAAAGTACCAAAAGTACAACTGTAGTCCTTACATGTATTTTTAATATGGCTTTAACAAAGGCCACTTGAAAATTGTTCTTGCATGTTCTGGGATGTGCATGATTCAATCCAGGTTGACTTTCTTTCCTTCGGAGCTAAAATTTCATCTTACATATCTATGACTGTTTCGCATGTTATTGCTTGATATAAATTTGCTATAATTCATCTTTAATTATTTCCATATATGTCTTATTAAAATGTTGGTGTTTTGAATTTCAGTGCTCAACAGCATAGGTATTTCAAACTGCCTACACAAACCATGGTAAATGACCCATGAGCAAAGGCAGCCACTGAGTCTTTCAAAGACTCGCTTTATAAATGTGTTTACAAATTTCAAAATACACATTGCTTTATTTAATTCTTAGAAACAGAGAGATTGCCTCTTAATGATTTCAGGTCATTTAATATTATGGTTTAACATATTATCATAATAGCAACTCTGATACCTAACAGTAAAAAGCCACATTCTGATCAACAGTACCTGAGAACTCTTAACAAAGCCATCTTTACTGAAGGCATAGAGTGCGAAACACTGATTTTGTTTTCTTATGTGTGGAAATATATTAATGTCCCGGGCAGTTTCAGGTAGTTGATTAATTGTAGCTATTTTCTTTTACTGAGGATAATGTGATTTATCAGTGGATCATTGGTCTAATAAAATATCTATTTTTGATGTTAATGCAGCCTATGTGAATGAGTGTGTTAGTAGATCTTTTGAGAATGCGGAAGGAGGCTAAATACCCAAATCTGTGAAATTTAATTTTATAATGAATAATACACATGGGGATGAGTAATATTTTATCCTATATTTTAGAAATAGTATTTGTGTCAGATTCATTAAGATTGTTTTATTAGGTGAAGTTTCCATTCTTAATTTGTTCATGAAACAAATTCTTACCCTGATTGTAGTTTAAATGTTCCTGTAAAAAATGTGGAGTCTGTAAATTAAAGGTTGGAGACATAATATTCTCAGGAAATATTTGCCTATAGAATTTGACAGAAGTGGAAGAACAGCAGAGAGGGAAGGAAAATGGGAGAGGGAGGTTGAAGAGAAAGATGTTTTTATATCTGTGAGTGAATTCTGAATGATTCTGCCAATGGAAGTTTCTTTTCTTTGTGGCAAAATAATTGGTAATGAAAATTTAAAAGTAGAAACTGGATCTAGTCTTATTCTATGTAATGAAGATGTTAAGGAGATTCTGGTTCTCTGGGGGTAAGTTCAAGGAGATGGACAATGTTGACAGTGATGTTGAGTTTCATTAACCTTTCCTACAGGAAAAGTCCAAAGATAGGCTTAGAGAAGAGGTAAGCAGAGTTTTTAAATATGAATCCTCCACAGGACATTTAAAATCTTCAATAAAATTGCAAAACCCATGATATGTTTAATAAATTTGTAGACTTTGAGTGAAGGGGCTGAACTCGGTATCGGGAAAAAACAAAATCAACTCTAGATGAGAAGACACACGGGTTACAACCATAGCTCTCAGGTGCAGTAACATGCGTGACGAGACCATGTGACCTTTAAAGGTCACCAAGATTCTTAATAGTTAGGCAGTTTCTGCTCACAGATTTACTACATGTCATTATATTTTGGAAATAATAATGGCACACATTTACTTAGTTTTTACTGTAAGACAAGTAGTATGCTGAATGTTTTCATCCTTACCACATATCTCTTTGATAAAGAAAGTATTTTCCCACTTTTTTCCTGGATGAGTAGAGTTTAAGTGATTTGCCTTAAATCACCCAGTTATGAAGTTTTGAAGCTGAAATTCAAATCCAGGCAGCCTAGCTCCACAGCCCAGGTTCTTAACCACTGAACTAGACCAGGAGGAAAGGAAATGCTAATGCATTCCCCTAACCATTCATTGCATTTCTGCCAGGGAATGATGTGAATGCCAAGAGAGAATTGGTCTTTTGAAATGAAGCCCTAAGGGCTAAAGAACAAATAGAAATTTTGAAATAAAGAGAATGATGACCACAAACAGGAGCATGTTTTAACATACTCTTTTCATCAAATACATTTACCCACTTAGCTTCTAGGAGAGTAATGGTACTACTCCATGGAATTTATGGAAAATATGTTTATTAATATATAATTAATAACCCTTCCCCTTCACTTAATTCTAGTGGGTTATAAAAGAATAAATACACAGACAAAACATTTTCTTAAAGAGTTTAGAATCTTCTAGAAATGAATGGTCAAGTTTTCCTGTCTTCTACATGGCTATTGATCAAACATATTCTCATTTGAAACTTATTAGCAGGCAGTTACAGGTATAAGTCAAATATTTTGCCTTAAAATTTTAACATCATGTCATGATTCAATGATGCTCAATGGATCAGGAAGATGTATATGTGAACACAAATACCCTTAGCTCTTTCACCATTCTACTCCCTACACTCATGAATAAAATGATCATGTTTTGTAGGTAAATGGAGAAATTATTTTTCTTAAAATAGTTAATACATGAGTAGAAACAGCTATTAACCCCAACAGCTTAAAAAGCATATGCCTTTTAATTCTGTCAGTGAAAAATAAAATATTTTAATAAATATTCTCTTCCTTAGCCCATTAAAATATGTCCCCAGAGGCTTCCAGAATCCATCTCATATTTGTGAAGCCTCCCACAAAACCTCACAATTGGTGACATTAGTGCCACTGGTAATCAGCTGGAGTGGGAAACATAAATGAGAAGTGCTGTATAAATCAGCCTTGATATTGTTCTGCTGCTTTTATCTGTCCACTGTGGCTTAGGTTCATTGCTGTGGAAGCTCATCCTATCTGGGCAGAAACCACAATCAAGCTGCAGATGAAAACAAATGGCTCGCAAAGGAATGCCGACCAAAAAAATGGGAATTACGGAAACTTCTGCAGGTTATGTGGGTGCACAAGTCCATAGCCACATCCTTGGTGGCATATACATTTCTATTTTGGTAAATGCTAGGTCTACACTGCAGTGCAGGGTTCTCCTGAAATAACTGCCACTCAGTAAGTTAATGCCAGCGCCCTCTGGTTGGCTAGATTCCCCTACCATCCACTTACTTGCTCTCCCTTTTTGGTTACAGTAGTTTATCTTTCCCTTCTTGTTCTTGGCAAGTATCTCAGAAGTAAGGATGTGGAAAGGTTATCACGATCAGGAAGGAAAATTTATTTTAAAATATCCGTGGAAAGAATATATAAAATCCATCTTTTCTGAAAGATCATCATGTTAAAAAGCCCATGTTTTCCAACTTAAAAACTAGTGTTTTACTTGTTTTAAATCAATGGAGTGAACATGTTTCTTAGGGAGTAACCTTTCCTTTGTAGAATACATAAAAAGATATAAATAATTTATATATGTTGCATATATAATATACTATATATAAGTTATGTTAATTTTGATCTGCCGAAAAGTTTTTATTTGGGGAAAAAGAATTTAAACTATTATTTGTTTGTAAATTTATGTATAATAAAATATGTTATATTTACATATAGAGTACCCTGATACAGTAGATCACTAACATCTATCTGCAATTCTTTGACATCAAAAAAGAATAGAATAGATACTCCTGAGGAAAAAAAAAGTTCTATTATCCTTATTTTTATATGAGTTTAAAAAGTTAGAAAAATTACCAAGGATTCACAATGATTTCAGATCCAGTTGTCTGAATCTAGAGCTCTCCCACATTGCTAAAAGTAACACCGACTCTACAAAATGCTGTTCAACTGAGGCATCAAGAAAACAGTGAATAAAAAGTAATTACACTAGTTGTTTCACTTAAAAGATTGCTTACACAGAATTAGCCAATAAATTGAGGCATAACAACCAGTCTCATAGCCCCATGTACTAACAAAATACATTATTGTTTCTTTCAAAATTCAGTTAAACCAAGCATAAAATACCATGCAAAACAAAACAAAAACTGAGAATATATCAGTATTTATATTAATTCATAATTGTCATGGCCATTTTGGATCTGAGATATTTTATTAATGCAAAATAGAGGGATTTTTCTGAATCAATTTAATAAAAAGTATTTGTTGAGCACTCATGATGTGGTCAGCAGACACGTCCATCACCTTGTGATACACTCCGTTCCCATTTTGACTAGGTGAAAAATCATGATTTTTAACAGAATAGCAATATTTTTCCTGGGTGGAATTTTTTTCTCTTTAGAGATTTCTTTGAGTAGCATGTCCTAAACCTCTATGAAAAAATAAAAATAATACCTATCTTTCCAGGCCAGGCTATATATAGCACAATCTCCTCCCAAGCCATGCCTCACTATTTTTAAACAAAAACTTAATTTTTGAGGAGCAGTTTCAGTCTCACAATAGCATCTGTGAAGCATAATTAAGCGAAGTGCAACCAAACGAAGCATGGCTTTACACTTCCTGCTTCTATACAGGCTTGACCTTCCCCATTTTCAGTATCTGCCACCAGAACAGCACCTTTGTCACAACTGATGAACCTATGTGGATACATTATTGTCACCCGAAGTCCACAGCCTAGCTTAGGGTTCATTCTTGGTGTTGTACATTCTGTGGGTTTGAACAAATTAAGAATAAGGTGTATCCATCACAGTATTATTGGACACAGTAGATTCACTGCCTTAAAAATCCTCCCTACTCTGCCTATTCATCCCTCCACCCCCAAAACTCAGAAACCTCTCATCATTTTATCATTTCCACAGTTTTGCCTTTTCCAGAATGTCATTTAGTTGAAATCACACAGTATGTAGCCTTTTTAAATTGACTTCTTTCACTTAGAAATGTGCATTTAATGTTCCTCCAAGTCTTCATGACTTGATAGCTCATTTCTTTTTAGTACTAAGTAACACTCCATTGTCTGGATGTACTACAGTTTACCTATCCATTTACCTACTGAAAAGCACATGCCTTCTTTTTCACAGGTGAAAAATAATTCTGCTTTTCTCTGTTTCCTATTAGAATTTATTTATATTTTTTTAACCTTTAAAAAACATTTTTATTGTTTTTCAATTACAGTTGTCCCCATTTCCCCCCCATTACTCTCCCCTGCCTACATCTTCTTTATAACATTTAAAATCTTACTTAGCATTATTTACTTATCTTTCCTATTATACTGTATGTTTGAGGGCAAAGTTTGCATCTTGTCCATGTTTATTCCCATATTGCCTACTTAAATGTGTTTCAGTAAATAAATGTTAATGGATAAATAACAGTGAACATTTTATCAGCCTCATATTTCCACAGTTCTGCCATTTATTCCCAGTAAATCTCATAACTTTTATCAAATAACTATTGAAAAGGTCTTTAAAAGAGAAAGAGATATCTGCTCCTTTTAACATCACTTCATAATCAAACATACCATACTAAATACCAAATGAGTCACAGGCTCTGTGCTTGAAAGACACTTAAGAAGGCAATAAATTGACAACAAAATGCTAAAACACCTATTGCATTTCATGTATTTTTCTAAGAAAATAATGCAAACTAACATGGTTTTTCATAATGTGTTTACTTAAAGGTCAGTGGAAGAAAAAATAGCAGTTGGAGAAGTATGTTCTGTAGAAATATTTACTTAGATGTTATTCGTGGTGAAGGGAAGAAATATCTGCATGATAACAATTGCTTTATTAACACCATACTGGGCCTTAC
Source organism: Mormoops blainvillei (assembly GCA_004026545.1). Lineage (NCBI taxonomy): Eukaryota > Metazoa > Chordata > Mammalia > Chiroptera > Mormoopidae > Mormoops > Mormoops blainvillei. Next base: position 174,909 of record PVJD01001275.1, on the reverse strand, counting down.
TCTCTTTGGTTTTGAAAAGAAGCAGAGGATTCCTAGTACCATTTTTGTTTTGTTTTCCAGTAGGATAAAAGGAGACTACTTCAGAATTTAATGAAAAATTCTATTACTCCCCCAAACGCTCAAACACATTTGCTCAGATTTGCAAAGCTACCTGAGTCAGCTCAAATTCTGTAATTTTAAAGCTACAAATTGCATACCCCTTCTTCACTGTTTCCTTATGCATGAAGATTTTTGTCATTCCCAACATATTGATTTCCTTTTAATATATTCCATAAATATATTCAATCAGCAGCCAATTGAAAGACTAATTCATGGGGCAGCAGAGTAAGTAATGCTGACTTCCCATTTGGAAGCAGCTGGCTGTTTTTATTAAAATGATCTTGGTTTGTTCCAGTGTTAGAAGTAAGCCAGGATACAGTGGCAAGGCTTTGATCACTCCCTGCTTTGTCCAGTTCCCTGACCACACATTACCCTTAACCTTCGTAAACTGTGTTCATTATACAACTCATGCTGACAAAGAAAACAAACTAAGGTAAATTCCAGCTGGATCTGCACAAAACCACCAATGTTAATGGAAAAAAGCAATCGGAAATGTATACATACAACTACTGGTATTCTGTAACACCATTCTTGCATAGGAAGAACAGTAATGTCAACACTTAAGATTTTCCATAATTAACATTACAAGATAAACTCTCATGAGTTACTTTTAGGAGAAGGAAGGGTAAACTTTTAAATTTAGGTAAAGAATGTTGATATCTGGTTGATGTAATTACAGAAGGAAAAATAATTTCCTTTTACTAGAAAAAACAGCCTCCTTAGAACCATTCCAGATTACAAGAGTCAGCAGATGTTAGCTTTGTGTCATGGAAAACCATCCTGGGAAAAGGTCACTTCCTACAACAATGCAAAGCAGGGGGTATCTATAGAACCTCAGACTCTACAGAACAGAGAGAGAAGAGCTTAGGTAATTAGTATTCTGTATTATGTTCCATAGTTTAATGCTAATACTTTCAGATAGGTGATTTAGATTAAATACAAATATATAATTTATATTTAAGAGAGTTTATACATATAAATTATAACTATAATATATAAATATACATAAATTATACCTATACTATATATGAGTATATATTATAAGATAGGAAGTGATAATATAAGTACTATAAATTGAGAAAGTATCAATGCTTTTAATAGGCTATGTCCATTGAAACAGTTAAATTTCATGAAGAGTTTTTATGTCAGGCATTATGTGCTACATAGTTCTTCTATTATTTCATTTATCTTCAGAACTACTACACAGACATAGATATTATTTCTCCTCTATTATACAACTGAGGAAACCAGGATCAGAGAGACTTAGCATTTTTCTTTTAATCCCACAACTAGTAACTAGTGTCACCAGGGCTTAAACCCGGAGTTTAAGAAACCCTCTGCCACCAAAACTTTGTTTCTTGATCATTATACTAAGTATGCTAAAATATTAAGATATTAAAAATTAAAGTATTACAAGGCATTTATTAAAATTCTTATAAATGTATTCATATATCTATGCAATATAAACATTCATTCACTTTTTCATTTTTTATTCAGACATATAAATATTACTTAGATCAGCATTTTTCAAAATGTACTCTTTTAGGTAATAATTGTGCATGTTATTAATAAATACTCCATTAAAAAATTACAGTTAAGTGAGCCTGGGTTAGACAAGTATAAACAGAGCCATCTTACAGCAGGATTCACTTCTCAGATCAATGCGCATATTTTTTTTTGCTTTCCAAGCAGGAATTTTGTTTTTCAATTATACTTTATTGATTATGCTATTACAGTTGTCCCAATTTTCCCCTTTGCCCCACTCCACCCAGCACTCCCAACTCCCTCAGGCAATCCTCACACCATTGATAATGGTCATAGGTCATGCACATAAGTTCTTTGGCTGCTCCCTTTCCTATATGGTACTTTACAGCCCCATGGCTGAATATGTACTTCTCATCCTGCACATCTCTACCCATTCCCCCACATGCCTCTCCCACCTGGCATCCATCAAAATGCTCTCTGTATCCATATTCTGTCTCTGTTCTTGTTTGCTTAGTTTGTTTTTAGATTCAATTGTTGATAAATATGTATTTATTGCCATTTTATTGTTCATAGTTTTGATCTTCTTTTCCTTAAATAAGTCCCCTTAACATTTCCTATAATAATGGTTTTGTGTTGATGAATTCCTTTAGTTTTTTCTTGTCTGGGAAGGTCTTTATCTGCTCTTTCATTCTAAACAATAGCTTTGCTGGGTAGAGCAATCTTGGCTATAGGTCCCTGCTTTTTCATGACTTTGAATATTTCTTGCCAATCCCCTCTAGTCTGCAAAGTTTCTTTAGAGAAATCAGTTGACAGTCTTATGGTAGCCCACCCTCAACAGGTAACTAACTGCTTTTCTCTTGTTGCATTTAAGATTCTCTCTTTATCTTTAAACTTTGGTATTTTAATTATGATGTGTCTTGGTGTGGTGTCCTTGTGTTCATCTTGTTTGGAATCCTCTGTGCTTCCTGGACTTGCATGTGTGAGTCTTCAAAAAGAGGAATAACACATGGTTGTCAATTTTCATTACCAGTTTATGTTTCAGGAACGAGCATTACTTCATTTAATTCTAGCAGGCTTATGAGTTCAGTTTATTGTCATTTAACAGATGAGGAAGCTGAGATATATTGTGAAACACATTGTGAAATATATTGTCCAGGGTCCCAAAATTAGATTGAAACTTCAGAACCTAGTTACTGTAATGACGATGTTATGCTGTATTGCTGCTTTTTCTATTGATTGAGCCCTTTTAATTTTTTTCTTATCTAGAACAGACATGAAATCACCAATTACTGTAATATATATTTAAGATACAGTCTTGCAACTCCTGCCACACTGTGTATAATTGTTGTTTTGTCATAATCTGCTCCCTCTTCCTGTGGTTTATGAGTTTCTTAAAGATAGGAACTGAGAATAACATATATCATGGATCCTAAGAAGAGTGCTTGGTACATAGGCACTCATTCGGTATTCAGTAAATAGTTACTGGATTAATTTTGTCTGTAGATTGATTAACTTTACTCTTCTAGATTGCCAAATCTATATAGACAATGGCATTGCTGATCCACTTAATGTTGGAAGTAAAAGCAGGTAAGCGAGGATATCACAGTTCTATCTTATCAGAATCTTGAGAATACAATATACTTAATAGAATACAAATTAATAGATAACATGTAATCGGGGGACGGACTGCAGAATTAAAACTATACATTGTAATTCCTACCAATAACCATTGTTTCAAATTATATTTATGATCAAAGTAAACAAATCATTATTTAAAAATGTAAGATAATGAGGAGGTAATGTTAAACACAGAATGAGTTATGATAGAAGCTGGAATTCTACCTTTTCAATATTCCCTCTTTGGGCAGTAAGTACATAGCACCGAACCTCACTTTCCTGATTGCCAGAGGTTCTCTTTCTTAGAGGACTTTGGAAAAAATTGAGATAAACCATCCAGAGTGGTATCCAGAACCTAACAAGCACCAAATAAACAGTAACAATGATTTTTACTCCAGCTGACTTAAAATCAATTCAGGTTATTGATTTTTGAAGAACCCATTTACTTATAAGGGAATTGGACCTATGTTAAGTAGCTTGGTCATAACATGCTACACTGAGTTTACTTCTGAGCCTGTCTGTTTCTAAGAGGTTCATTTCTTATTTTTAAAATCTGCTGATAGTAGAAAAAGTATATGGATGCATTTTCAGAAAGGGTTATGGTAACCTACCATTCATCAGGATAACTCGCCAATTTCTCTAACAATCTGAAAATTGATTTCGGAAGTTTCCTTCATATAGATATAAACTTAAGCATTTTGAGACATATTAGATTGTCATATATGGGACAAAAGAGATCGGCAGTTCTGCGTAAACCTGATAAATGCATAAATCTGCTGCTATTTCTAGTAGAGCATAGACCTTTCTGACATGTCATTGCTAAATGTTCTACTTGACAAGATTGAAATTGTCCAATATCACTCACTATTCTAAACAGGATCAATACTAAAAGGGATTTACTCGTCAACTCAGTGCATAAATCTACTATGATTAAGGCTGGTTCTACAGAATATGGGATACTGGCAATTTTCCTTTGCTTGTTCAGAGGAAGTAGTAAAATACATTCATTTAAAGGGTGACATAGAAAGCAATTTTTTTTTTTCACCGTAACTATCAGTGTTACTCAGTCACTCATCTAATCACTTATTCATTTCTCAAATATGTTTGGAGCATTTACTATGTACAGGTATTTTGAGAGATATAAGGTTAGGTTACACACATTATAGATCCTTTCTTTGAGGAGCTTACAATCTATCAGAGAAAAATGAACATAAACAAAATAATTGATTTCAGAGTTGAAACTTGTAGGTATCATAAGCACATGGAGATACTTTTAGAGAGGGAGAATACGGACTTGGTTTGGAATCATAAAAGACTTTGGAGAAATTTTGTGAATTAAAGTTAGAACTCGAAGAATGGACAAACTTGGACATACAGAAATAGAGTGGAAACTGCATATGCGTAACTTCTTATAATACACTTTAAGATTTTAGAATAAGTGATAGGGGATAGGCACTGTCATTTAATTAGACTTTTTGGTTCAATTTAAAGAATGTGTTAAATGTCCAGGAGAAAGGTATTCACTGTGCTTGATTCTAGAGAGGCATCAGAGCACAGTGTTGAAAATCATGGCCTCTGGAGGAAGACTGCACGCATGTTCTAGGTCAGCTGCCTGTGGTCAAGTTACTTATTCTCCCTGTGCCTTAGTTTCCTCACCTGTAATGGAGATAATGTTCCAATAATCAATCTACATCCTGTAGCGTTAGGAGGACTAAACGATTAAATAAATGTGAAGTTCTTAAAATCATTTCAGCCACATAATAAACATAACACAGGAATTAGCCAATGTAATAGCCGCCATAATACAGTAATTTAAAAACATTTTTAGTTTCTTATAAGGTAAAAATTTATTAAACATTCTTATGCAAGGTTGTAATCATGTTTTAATTATTTATCAGCTATGCTTCTTTGAATAAGTTTTTTAATTTCTCCGAACTTTATTTTTCTCATCTGTTATTTTTTGGGGAGGGGGGTGGTGATAATGATGACTGTCATGCTGGTAACTGTACCTTTACTTTTTCCAATGACCTTCTTTTAAAACAGAAATAATTGTCTTCAGAAAACTGGAAATTTGGTCCTACCTACTAGACTCAGCTCTCAGTAGGATTTATTCTTACCTTATCAAATCAGACAAATATATAAGATTATTTCATGCTCAGTTTCAGAATCAAGATCTATGGTCCAACAATAGAATGTTTTGAAACTTTTTTCTTACATTTTTTAGATAGGAAAAATTACCTCGAAACAATTTTCACTACCAGACAGGCCATTTCTTTAAAAAAAAACAAAAACAGCTTTGAGATGTAATTACCATACAATTTATCCTTTTAAAATGTATGATTAAGTGTTTCTTGGTATGCATAGGGCTGTGCAATCATCAACACTGCCTAAGCCAAGGACATTTTTATTGCTCCTAAAAGAAATGCTGTACCTATTAGCAACCACTCATCATCCGTCTGCATCTCAATCCCTGGCAACCACTAACCTACTTTCTGTCTCTATATATTTACTTATTCTGGGTATTTAATATAGATTGAATACATAGATCATACAGTAAGTGATCTCTTTAAATGGTTTCTTTTTCTCAGCAAAATGTTTTCAAGGTTCAAACAGGTTATAGCCTGTATCAATGCTGCATTCCTTTTTACTGTCAAACACTATTCCGTTGTATGGATGTACCACATTTTATTTACAGATTCATCAGTTGATGGGTATTTGCACTGTTTCTACTTCATGAATAATGTTGCCATGAACATTTGTGTTGTTACAGATTTTTGCACAGATATATGCTTTCAATTCTCTTGTTTACACATCTAGAGACAGAATTTCTGAGTCACTGGGAAACTCTACATTTAACATTTCGAGTAACTGCTAAAGTATTTTCCAATATGGTTGTACCATTAAAAAAAAAGTAATATGTGAAGGTTCCAATTTTTCCACATTCTCTCCAACACTTGATGCCTGTCTTTAGTCATCCCAGTGAGTGTGAAGTGGTATCTTTTTGTGGTTTCAGACTAATTATATAGGACTGAAAATATAAGTAAAACTGGGAGGTGGGTATCGTCAAATACTGTAATTATAATGTGGATGAGAAAACAAAGGAATTGAAAGTCTTGTCAATCACTAGCTATAAGTACATTGTCTTTTTGATAAATGATCAAGAATATATTCAATTCCTTGAAGACATACTCTACTGTAAACTATAGGGAACTATAGAAAGCTCTGAAATGTTATTTTTCTCATTTTAGAAACTCTAGGGAAATTATGGTCTATTTCAGTAAAACCAAGGTTTTCAATACACTTAAAAGTATGAATCTTTCAATAAAATGTCATTTTTACATTGGAGGTAGCTTCACAAATACGTACTTTGATTACACTTAGGAAATTTAATTTTTTTAAAAAGTATATGTGAACAATCTTTAAGTTACTACTTCTTAAGCACTTTATAGAGTATACAAAATTTTACTTACTCTTATTTGTAATAGTGTCCTATGGCTTCTATAGTAAATAACCAAATGGTAACTTAAAACACACATTTATTCTCTTTCAGCTCTGTAGTTCAGGGTCTGAAATCAGTTTCACTGATTGAAAATCAAGGTGTGAAAGAGGCTGTATTTCCTTCAGATGCTCTAGAGAAGAATGTGTTTCTTGCCTCATCTAACATCTGGTAGCTGCCAGCATTCCTTGCTTTATGGCCATATCACTCTATTTCTGCCTCCGTGGCTACATATAACTATCTACATGACTGTAAATTCAGATATCCTATTTTGTACCTAGAAATATAAATGTTTTCTTTTAAACTTCTATGCATCCCAATGCTCATAGCAGCACAATTTACAATAGCCAACTTCTGGAAGCAACCAAGTGCCCAACAGTAAATGAGTGGATCAAAAAACTGTGGTACATTTACGCAATGGAATAGTACACAGCAGGAAGAAAGAAGGAGCTCCTACCTATCATGACAACATGGATGGAACCAGAGAGCACTATACTAAGTGAAATAAGCCAGGTAGTGAAAGATAAATACCATATGACCTCAACTGTAAGTAGATCCTAATCAACAAAACAAATAAGCAAGTAAACTATAACTAGACATTGAAATACAGAACAAACTGAAAGTAACCAGAGGGGAAAGGGGAGGATAGTAACGGGAAAAGAAGGGGAAAAGTCATCAAGGAACATGTACCAAGGACCCATGGACAAAGGCAAAGGGGGGGAAGGATTGAGGGTGGGAGGTGGGAGTGGGTGGGGTGAGGGAAAGCAGTGGTGGGATAATGGAGACAACTGTTCTTGAACAACAATAAAAAATAAAATAAAATAAACTTCATTAAATGGTAATAATAAATTATTTTATATTTCTGTGACTTGATTTTCTTAGTCTTAATAAATCTAGTAGATCTAATGTAAACTATTATCTATGAAAGCTATTATGAAAACTTTGAGACAAAACTATAGTAATTATATTATTTCAGGAAACAATTATTGCACACCTACTCTGCCAAATACAATGGTCAGTGATGATGGTTAAAAGATCACTAGTGAATTCACATTCAATGGGGACACAGATGTAGAAACAGGAATGCAGACAATAATGCAACAAGGAATGTCTGGGTAGAGCTGAAAGGGGCTCGCAGAAACTTAACTGGCTGTTAGCAGTTGATACCAGGTCTGACACACTATAGGCAAGTAATAAATACTTTGGGGATGACCGAATGGATAATTCACACAAAAACGTTTTTATTTTTTAAGAGTATGATTTTACCTCATTGATCAATTGAAGATAGAATTTCTATTTAAAAAAATTGCTTCTAAGCCTTTTGGCTAAGATCAAGTGTAGAATTTCTATGAAAAAAAAAAAAAACACTGGCAAAATCTAAAATAGTTCCTTGATTTAAACAGGAGATATGTTTCTAGGAATTAAATTGTTTGATATAATTAGGACACCTTAACATCCTTAAAAATTATTTAGAGCCTCAATGAACTTTTGTCTTTGTGGGTTATAACTATTCATAGTTATCCTACTAGAAATTCAAATTGAGAACCCTAAAAATATTTTACACATTCATTTTAAACAATAAACCCTTTACCTGCTAATATAAATAGCATACTTTTATTAAAAGGACATTTTCCAAAACAAAGTAACTCTAGAAGAGTAAGTCTCTTTAATGTATAACTTAAGAGAAGATACCTGAGTTCTCATAACTGCTTCTGCATTTAATCTGCTGTGATTTCTTTCTCTGTTAAAGTAGATGAGAAAAATCCATGAAGATATTTAATTGGAAAATAATTATAAAATATTATTTAAGGTAGTTATGGTCATCCTTGATAGTACACTAAAATATGCAAGTGAGAGTGTCTTAAAGAGAAGTTATCAGCTTCGCGGCTGGTCCAGCTTGCAAAGTAAACTGCCCAAGTGCCTTTTCTCCAAACAACCCTTGCACTTTGCTATTCAGTATTAATGCTTTGTTGTATCCTTCCCATTTCATTATGTAGGATATTAGAAATAAGTGTATTTAAGTGTTAGGGTTTAATGAAATACATTTTTAGTACTTTATCAAGGACCTTCTTAAGTGAACTTTTTTGTCCCTCCCTGTGACCATCAGCAGTGAAGAATGCCATGACCGTTAGATGGTTTGGTGCCATTGGAATGGTCTTGGAGTTCCTCTAGGAAGTATTTACTCCCAGTTTAACTTAATTGACTGAATGGTTGCCATGGATATTTCTTAAAAACTGTTCTTTTACAATTATAAAACTTCATCTCTTAAAATGTGAAGACGAGAGTAACAACATGACCTTTCTTGCTTGTGTGACACAGACTAAATCTTTTGTATCTTGGGGACTAGCAGGAAATGCTATTCCCAAAACCGATGATCACTCTTTCCCAAGTCATCATTAAAATCTAGCCTCACAAATAGGCCTGTGGAACACACACTCAACATTCTTCTCAGGGGACCCAGAAGCCAAGATTTGGTGTTACTTTAACCACGTCAGCAGTAGTGTGTAAAGTGCGTGGTCACAATGAGCATGCCATCAACAAAAAGTGGTCCAAAAGCCTTGCACACAGGTTTCCCACACATGCCAATTTGTAGATTATCAGCAAGAGCATTCAAGGTGACTTTCACCGAGGAACTATTTGGAAAGAGAAGCGGCGAGAGAATCTCAGCAAGGGTGTCCCAGACTGAAGCGTTTAATCCCTTGAAGACATTAGAAAAAGCAGAAACATGTATTCGGTTGAGGCAGGTGCTTTTTCACTCCTCCATTTCTGTGACTAAAATGCCATGTTCTCTGACTTTTGGGCATAATTGTTAGATAGTCTATAATCTTATAAAAGTGGACCCTGTAGCCAGGAGGAAATCCAGTAATAATCTTTAAAACCAGTTTAAAGTACCATAATCTTCAATATTAAGAATCCTAAAATTAAGGACCAGATCTGTTTTTATTCTAAAACATTATTGTCGATGATACCTGGAAACCATTGAGAGCTTATAATGTATTGGGCACTTTAATAGTTTTTTTTAACAGAATTTTTTCATTACCTAATCCCTAATGTAAACAATGATAGAAATAAAATTATGATTACTTTCTTAAAAAATAAAATAAACTCTGAGGCTTAGAGTTTAAACTACATGTATAAGTTCTAAGAACTAACAAAATATTTTAATGCCTAAAAAGAATATTGACCCTGTGCATTCTATAATGGACCAATATGAATTTAATGATTAGGCTTTATTGAGGAGAAATGTGAGAATATATGTATTATAAAAGTGATAATTCAACTGTATGACATAGTGTTAAACAAATTACAGTATCATCTACTATAGAACTAACTAATGAAGCTACGGTTATGGATTGGGATTTAATAATTAAACAGAAAACATTCTCTCTGTGCCAGGCATAGTGCTCTTTGCTGAGAACACACCACTAAGCAAACAGAGAAGATCTTTACACACATGGAATCTGCTGTCCAGAGAAGTCCTCAGTGGGGCACATAAGCTATGATGAAAAAAATTTAAAAACAGGGGATCCGTGGGTTAGCAGAAGAGGCGAGTTTCCACATTCTCGAGTTTGATAGTTTCCTGGAACAATGTACTGTGTATGTATAACTGTTATCGATCAGTAACTGCCCCAGTTTCAGTAAATTCCCTGGGATTACAGGTCCAATTTTCCAATTTATATATCATGAGAACCAATTTATTCTTCATTCTGCAACTACCTGTCTTCAGGCTATTTTTCTGATAATGTTTACCACAAAAATAAAATTGAAGGTCAATCAACAAAGTTGTCTTCTTTTTTTCTTTTTTTTTTTTTGTTGACAGTCCTGGTGAAACACTGTGGGGAAGGGAATTAAAATATTGCTTGAAAGAGTTCAAGAATTTTTAACATTTTTGTAGATTGTATTTATCCACGATATCATTGTTTCTCTTGCCGCAATTAAGAAAGTTTTGGATAAAGACAGTGAGCATTCCCTATCCAAGGTAAAGGACAGTGTGCCTGATTCCGTGATACTCAAAAGCTCTAATGAAGATTAGGATCTAATTTCTAGCTATATAAACTACTTGAAGAAAAGGAGCACCCAGAACAATGTCAGGTAGAATAACCAGACCAATCTTGAGTCACCAGACAACACTGTATATTGTGTTCACTCAACAGTTCCGGTCATAGGGACTAATAGGTGTTTCGTGGGTACTCAGGGTGCAGAGAGAAAAAAAACCCAACAACCCATATTTGCTTAAAAGATTAATCGGTGTGTATGACATAAAATGTGGAAGAAACAACAAATGAGACACAAGTGTTACAGTTTCTAGGACTTTTCCTGATGGTATCAAGCTGGCACGGGCAGTGCTTAGAACTATGTTGGTGATAAGCATCGTTCATACACTTCCCTGTGTTTAACTTGCAGTTCCCTCTATAATAGCTATAATTTTGAGTACATCAACTGCTATTTAAATAGCAAGGGGACTGTAAGCAGTAGCATGCAGGTTTTTAAAATGATGCCAGTTTAACCTTTATAGTTTTCAAATACTTAGGAGCACACATTGTTTATAAACCTACTAAAATAAGTTAAATGTTTTAATTGTTCCAGAAAACATTTAAATCTGAAGAACCAGCCATATCTGTCACGTATTCCTCCCAGCACAGTTTCCTCAGCAACAATACACAGGATCAGAATGTGGCATATTTGGGGGAAACAAAAAAAGGCTCTGAAAGAGTCTGAAACCAGTAAAGTCTAAAAATTCTCTAACAAAACACTATAAAAACATTTGGGGTTTGAGGGTAAAAGCATTCCTTAATCTCATAAGAATCTTTTAAATGGTAGGAAGTGACTCATTTTAGATTTCTGAGAGAGCGACATACATCTCAAAGTGGATGTTCCTTTACTATCAACAATAAACTGGCATTTATGTAGTTAATTCATTTTCAACATGTAAAAACTGCTAGATGTACATTTACATCTACTGAAATTTAACATTATTCAGTCAAATTATAGTTAAAGTATACTCATCCGCCAGAAGGGATTCTTGATTCTTCCCTCCCTCAAACCCTGCAATCAATCTATCAAGGCTTGTCTGTCCTACCTCCAAATGATGTCTCTAACCTTCCTCTTTTCTCCACTTCTAATTCCAGCCCCCGCCCCCACCACCAGTCTAAGCCATTCAACACACCTAAATATCGGGGTAAATCCTCAGTCACAGCTCTCTTTTTATTCTTGCCTGGATCTTTAATGTTTTATTTTTTTTAAATCTTTAAGGTCCCCTCTTATATCTAGAATAAATACAAAATCATCCAATAACATACAAACCCCTGAATTGTTTGTCTCTAGCCTTTTTTTTACAAAATTCCTATCATTCCACAACCCTCCAACTCATTATATTCCAGAACAATGGACTTCTGAAATGTCTTAGAACAAAACAGTCTACCCCAGATTAGGATATATGCCTTTGTTGCTCAAAATTTTCTTCTTTTATTTATTAGCATAGTATTTCTACTCATCTTTTATGGATAAGTTTAATTGGTAATTTCTCAGAAACTATGTTTCAGAATAAAATGTCATATTCTAATCTAAAAAGATTTTATCTAAAATAATCTCATCTTAAATTTAAAATAATATTGTATTTGTCTTATTTCTCTTGCTAGAATAAACATCTCCCTGAAAGTAAAAAACACGTCCATGTTTTTCCCTCTGTTGCAAAGCTGTATAGTGATTAATGTATACTGTGTACTCAATAAGTATTTATTAAATTAATAAATGAATAAGTGAACCACTTACTGCTCACAACCTTGAAGTACTGTGTTTTCCTTTTTAAACAAGAAACAATTATGTTATTTTACTTCTAAAAATCAAAAGAACAAAATAATAATGGTAGAAAAATATTATTGTCACTCATATCTTGTAGAGGAGAAAAGTAAGGTCCCCAAAAGGTCTCATAACTTGCTCAAAGTCATAGGATCAGTAAGTGCTGAAATCAGTCTTTAAATCCAGGTTTAATTTCAAGACCTCCACTCTCAAGTTTTTTTACAAAAGTAAATGCCTTAGTTTTTATTATGTTGGTATTTTTTTCACAAATTGTTATAATTTGTTTTAGAGAAAGCCTCCTGATCATTTAAAAGTCTCTAACGCCCATGAATATATGTGGATATATTTTATTTTATAAAACATAGGATTTTCACATTTATGTTTAATCAACAGTCTAAATGAAAGAACAGAGCCTGTTTTCTAACAAAATATATAAATATCTTATAGGATATCTTGTCTTATATTTTGTCATACATATATATGTCTTCAAATTATAAGTTTTAAAATAATTATTCTGTTGTGTATTGCACTCTCAATATTTATGTCACATGAACAATTCCAAAATTATAGAATAGAATAAAAAATTGCAAAATTTTGTTTTGTAGCAATTTTACACATCACAAAATATCAAAATTATACCTACAGGACTAATTTCAACAAAGCTTATAAAAATATGAGCACCAATTTTTTTCAATTACCTTTATAAATTAGTGTAATATGTATTTATGTGCATAACTATCTTAATGAAATTGTTTCTCTAGAAGAGACTTTTAAAATGTTATTGTTTCCTAAATTGAGTCTACTGTCCACAACTAATCTCACCATAAAAGCACACGGAGACTGACTGCACACCCCGGATAACAACATGAGCATATTTCTCCATGTTATCTCCCTTTACTTCACAGGTAAAAAATGACTTTGGGGAAATTCATTGGCAGCTTTTCTATGAAAGACTCCTCTGGGTTGTTTTATTATGGATAATAAAATAAATTAAGATACTAATTAGCTGCACAAACCTCAGGTGGTGATGTGACCATACAGAGGACAACACACTATAGCCTTTTGAAATTTGTTTACAGTTTTTGAATGCAATAAAAATAAATTATCATTTCTCTTAAATTAATTAGAGCTCCAAGATTAGTTACATCAGCTCTTTGAATAAAAATGTTAATGAAGCTGAATTAGTTTATTTATCTTTAAGACTAAACCCACGACTTCTACCAGGTATATTTTTGTCCTAGACCAATGAACCATCAGCCTGCCAGCCAGTGGTGAGGAGGTTAAAAGCAAAGGGCATTTCTTGGAAATACCTGTCTACCACTAATGCAAGAGTGACTTTGTTTTTGCCAATAAATAAAATCAATTCTCTGCCTTGTCTGCCACTGGTATGGATGGAGTCGCTGCATCCATTTCGTCCATCAACTGCTTATCTCACAGGAGTACTGGATTAAATGCTTTTGTTCAAGAGAAAATAAGAAATAAAACCACAGCCAGTAAAGTCTGAAGTTTTAAAACACTGAAACTAGCCTTAAGTAAGCCGATAAGGAGACTACTCATTTTGAGATATCTCATTGATTTAATTATCGACACAGGTCTTTCTGGATGTTTTGAAAGTCTAGCTACTCCTTCAGATAAAGTGAATCAAACATAATGAGGAACCACCCCCCAAATCCATGTAATATACGTATTAGTTAATATCAGGTCACTTCAGTAATTACTTTGTTATATCAGCTCAATGCTTTTTCAAGAGGCAAAAGAAATCACTCCTCCTTTCTTTTGTTTTTGAGAATATAATACACAAATTAACATTAATGACTTTTTCCATCTAACTGTCCTGTTGTTTTGTTTTGTTTTGTAATTTCTCTTTATTTATTGATGGGAAAGAGAGAGAGAGAGAAACATTGTTTTGTTGTTCCACTTATTTATGCATTCACTGGTTGTTTCTTGTATGTGCCCTGACTGGAGACTGAATCCACACCCTTGGTGTATTGGGATGATTCCCTGACCAACTGAGCTAGACAGCCAGGGCTTAAGAGTCCTGATGTTAAATAAAAGATAACCTCTTTTACTCAATTCTTTGCACACAGCTTATTGTTTTTGTCTCTGTCAGTGGAGTGAGAACTTAAATAGCACTAAGAAATCTGGCCCAGAAAACACCCACCAGAAATTCCTGGATTGCTTCACTTCATTTATGTCTTAGTCACCTTACATAAACAAAAATCCAGCCATAATGGGTGAACGGAAAGGGGAATTCACCGCAAAGCTTAGGAAGTATAGCAATCAGGAAGGGGGCATCACCGGTAATCTGGGCAACTTTGCTTTACATAATTCTCATTTGTACCACATGGTGCAGGGTTTTTTGTTTTCTTTTTTCTGTTTCTTTCTATTGTTCTATTTTTTCTTTTTTTAATGTAGCTACAACTTAGCCATAATTTCCCCCAAAATGTTCTTAGCACCTAAGTCTTTATCATGTATACAGTTCCATTACCACAAGTAATCAAATCCATGTTCTATTTAAAAATTTCCAAAAAAGAAAATCCAACTGTCTCAGTCAAAACTTTGAATCTTTCAATGCGGATAAAACAGAACAAGACAATAAATAAGCAAACAAACACACAAATAAATAAATAACTACAAACGAAAACCACTCTTTGGTCAATTGCAAACTCTCATCCAGTTAGCTTGCCCTTTTAGTGGACTTGGGATATCAAGAATGTTCCACCCAATAAGATTCTTACAATTACAAGATGGACATAAGAAATATATATTATATATAAAAAGTGGAATACACATTTATGGTAGGATTTTTGTCAGTATTCCATTTTAAATTAAGAAATGATTGGCTATGAACTTTAAAATCCCCTTTTTGGAGGAGCATAGATAATGGAAGAAGTTTTATTCAAAATGAAAGGTTGCAACCTATAAAACCAATTTTTTTGGCTATGTGGTCTTTTGGCATGGGGTGTCAAATGTTTTGGTGCCTCTGGACCACACTGGAAGAACAGCTGTCTTGGGCCACACATTACATACACAAACACTATTGAAAACTGATGAGCTGAAAAAAAAAAAAAGGTTTTAAGTAAATTTAAGATTTTTGTGTTGGGTTGCATGTGGTCCCTGGACTGCATGTTGGACACCCCAAAAAATTCCATATCTCTTACTTAACGAAGAGCCATGAAGCCTACCAAAATATAAAAAATGATGATGTGTATACTTACATGGCAATGTTATGTTTTAAAATATGACCTCGAAAGGTTTTAACTCACCTCAAATTATTCAACTACCAATATCAACAACATAATCAAAGTGTAACAATTATAGAAAATGCATTAAAATATAAAACGAGGTTTACTAACAAAATATATTGTTCAAAACCTTTGACAAGGATGAATTATTTGGCTCTGAATTTATTTTAACCAAAAAAGAAGCATTGCTTCTTTTTTTTTAGGGTGCTATTTATTTATTTTTAGAGAGAGGGGAAGGGAAGGAGAAAAAAAAGGGAGAGAAACATCAATGTGTGGTTGCCTTTCGCGCACCCACTGCTGGTGACCTGGCCTGCAACCCAGGCGTGTGCCCTGACTGGGAATGAAACTGGTGACCCTTTGGTTGACAGGCCAGCACTCAATCCCCTGAGTCACACCACCTGGGGCTACTTCTTGATTTAGGCCATACATAAAATTACAAATATGCTAGCTACTCTAGGAAAGCATCAATTCCCTAGATCCTAAGAAATTACTTCCTTGCATTCTCAGAAAACATGATATAGCTCAGTATAATAAATATCCTCAAAAATGGCCATCATAGGACTATAATAAAGAGGAACTGGTCTGTTTTTTTCTAACATACTTCAGTACAGGCTGATATAGTTCACCAAAGTGCAATTCATTAAAAGCAATTGTATTTGGGGGAAAGGCGGAGGTGAGTAAAGGGTCTCAAGAACAAAAGATTATGATTCAGTTCTGAAGCTATGTGATGGTCAGGGTAAATCCAAAAATAGATATATTGGACACTATTAAAGAACTGACTGCCTAACTCCTAGACAATTTGCTATAACTCATTGTTTAGCGGTTTTCACATTTAAGGGTGATGTGTAAGTAGATCTGAGACCTTATTTTCAGGAAAAAAACTCCCATTGAGAAGAAAATATATAGTATTTTATATGATTTATCAAACACAGGGCCATATGCTTCTACTGTCATGTCAGGAAGGAGTATGGTTTGCTTTCTTAATTGAAAGATCAGAAACCTGAAGAAGATACATCACTTGAAAGAATGTTACCACGCAGAGATTGGCCCAGGTTAAAAAAAAATTAGGTTCTACTCTAATATAGTTAAATGTTAGCAAATTGGCCAGAAGTTTTATCAACTATAATACCCTATCTCAAGATTATGGAATACCTGCTGCTATATTTTATACTAGTTCACTTACAATTTTAGGTCTTATATTTAGACTAAGCATACACACATCTGGAATGTATTATGATTCATACAAGCTATAAATAATTTATTGTTATTGCCTTGAAGTAATGCCATTTTGTGACTACATTTATAATATTATTTTTTATTTTTCTTGATTTATTGCATGATTGAACCATCAGGATAGTGCTGAATAATATGTAAAAGCTTTGTTTCTAGCTTGGTGATGCTTGTAGTACTTAACTCTGCAATATATTTGGCAATATTTTCTAATATGTTTTATTTTATTTTAATTTATTGTTGTTCAGTTATCATTGTCTCACCTTTACCCCCCTTGCTCACCCCAACCCCATCCCCCCCACTCTCACAGTCTAATACATTTTATAAGTTAAGGAAGGTATCATTGTTGAGTGTTTAAAACTCAAGAGTATATTTCAAAATTTGTTTAGGCTCAGTAATAAAACTCTGTATCACATGTCCTTTTGTAGGAAATAACTTTAACATGGTTTCAATTTATTTTACTGCACAATTAGTTTATGGTATTACTATTATATAGGTCAATATTATGAACGTACAACTTCATTTGCAATTCTGAAGTATCACTAGATAATTTTATATATTTTTACATATTATATAATTTTACAAATTGTTATGATAAAAAAAAGAAGTATCATAATGGAGTTTTTTAAAAAATTAAGCTCCCCTGTATAAACTTTTTCTTTCTTGTTTTATTCAACCTTCTACTTACATCTTGTGCTGCAAACAGGACTATCATCTAGCCTTATTTACCCAGAGTAAAGAGACAGTTTCTGATGGAAACACTGCTATTTATTACAGAGCCAACTAATATTCTTACACACTAGCAAATAAAATCTGTTCTTGACCAGTCACTAGAATTAGAGCTCCGGTATCGGTTTTGAAATTTGTATTACTTGCTTTTCCTAATGCCCCATTTATATCAAACTTATTGATATAAAATTGAAGTAGAGCTTGTGGAGGACTCATCGGTCAGCGGAGGATGGGAGCGGCCTCTGAGGAGGGTAAGATTGCAATCGCAGAGCGTAATGGGAATGCGGTCGGTTATGTTCATACCAGTTCTCATTACCATCTTTGTCACAGCAGTGGATTCACGGGGTATCATTTTCCATCCTTGTTATATTCTTTGTCAGAAAAATGAGACATCATTCATGCCATCTGCCTTTCTTCCTCACACCCCTCCCAGACACTTTATCATATTTTTCACAGATTGCACTGGAGGAATAAATTATGGAACTCATACAAAGTCCATGGAAGTCTCAATACAAGAACACAGTCCTAAATTGTGAATCCACAGGCCATATAATAGAACTATAAAACAAAATATGGTAATTACAGATAAAGACACTGCACTGAAAGAGAAGTACATGCAAATGCTTGTTTCAATGACATAAGTAAGCAACTTTCTTTAAGACACTGAGGTAGTTTGGAATGAGGATATTAGAAATATAATTAACAAATCATTCCAATTCCTATGTTTCTACATCCTCTCCTTTCCCAATTGCTCACATAGGCAAGTAGGCTGATAAAGTGTGTGTGTGTGTGTGTGTGTGTGTGTGTGTGTGTGTGTGTGTGTTTCATTGTGTTTATTTGATCAAAGTAAAAACCTGCAGCTGAAAATTTGGAGGAACCAAGCAATTACCTCTAAAATCTTGATTAAAAAACAACAACAGAAAGTCCCACTGAACCTCTTTGAAACTTTATTTCCCAAGGAATGTTCAACTTTCCAAGTATAGTTTAATGTTTGCTTATTATCCTGACATAATTATGAATAGCCCTTTTTTCACTCTCATAAATTTCCCTATTAAACAATTTTATTGTCAATCTATTTATAGGCCCTCATGAGCACACACACCCCCAAAGTCTACTTCCTCACCAATCAAAAACACCTATCATATTTATACTCATAGACTCTTTTTTCCTTAGGCTAAACACATTGTTCTTAAATGCTTGCAATAAAGTAGGCCCATGTGTGTCAGTCTCCCCTTCAGGGCAGGAGAGTGGAGATCTAGCCCTTCAGTCTTCTCTTTGGATGACCCAGATATTGTAACCTTAATAAAACTATTTTACGAGGAAAGGAGTAATTAAGTGAATTATCTTGATTGCAATAATTATTTATATTAATTTTGCCTGAGTTTTTTTGGACATCCTAAGTGGGTATTCATACCTACTCCATTTGGTAGACATGTAATTATTTTTACATAGCCACTTCCCCACTCCAGGCTTCGAACGGGGCAGATAACTAATGAACTAGAATCTAGATACAGGCATACCTCATTATATTGAGCTTCACTTTATTGCACTTCATAGATGCTGGATGTTTTTGCAAATTAAAAGCAGACCTGCCAACCAGTAAAAAGATTATGACTCACTTAGTTGCAATAATTGGTTTATTGTGGAGGTTTGGAACAGAACCCACAATGTCTACAAGGTGCGCCTATACTAGCATGTTTGTTATGTTATAGGAATAATGTGGTCCTGAGGTGAAAATATTCCTTGATCAAATAAAGCCAAGCTTACTTCTTAGAATTTTAGAATGAGTATTAAAATATTAAAGTCTAAGTAAAATCCTGTAGAAAGAAACCTGTTTGATACAATAAACACTATGCTATATGACACCTGTTATCAGCCCACAGAGGCAAACCTTTGAAGCATACCTTGAAATATGCAGAATTAACAATTAAATAGTACTTATTCTAATAATTACATGAAAAAGAACTTGAAGAAAAAAATCCACCTATTAAATTGTCCCTATGGCTATCCTTAGATATATAGTCCATGTTAAAATAGAGGCAATAGGTACCCTCAACCCTTAGGTCAGAGAGATAATTTTCAATCCAAGTAAGCCTGCAGAATGTAATTAATTTTTAGGTCAGATCCATTTCTGAGTCATCTTCAGAACTAGGTCAGCTGTAGAGCTGTTCCAAATAGCTGAGTCTATCATAGAACAGTCCTGAATAGAAATGATATTCTGTGAGTAGAATCAGTTAAGATGGAAGAAGAGGGGGAGGTTCTGGACTCCCCTTTACCCAGAGACACAACAAATAAGCAGCTACACCCGGATCAATTCCCTTTGAAACAAAACCAGAAACTAGTTGAGAGGCTTCTGCACACCAAGCAACTGAGAAAACTCACAATGAAACAAGTAAAAAGCTGAGACTCGTATCATAAACCTCATCCCTCGCACAGCACCATATAATTAGGAGGCAGTCATCAACTTCCAGCTTCTCCCTTATTTTAAGGAGCAAAGGATTCAGACCACATATCTAGAGCTCTAACATTTATGGCTGTTGCTGAGAGACTGGCTTCTCAAACATCCATCTTTGGCAGCTGATGGGGCCCTGCATTTGCCAGTCCTTTGTACCTCAGAGGATCAAGAGGCAGTTTTTAACAACCACACAAACACTTCCTGTGGCTCTTCTCCCTGGCTTAGTACAGAGCAAATAGGCCAAAAATCAAAAACAAAAAAACCCCAAAAACACCACTCAGCTCTCAAATTCTCCTTAGAGATATCACACTTCTTGATTTCAAACTCGATTACAAAGCTATAGTAATTAAAATAATGCAGTACTGGCATCAAAACAGACATAGAGACCAATGGAGAAGAATACAGGGGCCAGAAATAAATTTGTACACTTACGGTCAACTGATCTTTGACAAGGGTGCCAAGGACACACTATGGGGAAAAGATAATCTTTTCAATAAGTGGTGCTAAGAAAACTACATATCCCCAATACAGAATGAAATTAGATCCTTATCTCACACTATAAACCAGTTTCAATTTGGAGCCATCACTCAACTCTCCTGTGACAATAAGAAGCACTGACTGACTGTCCCAGTGCGTTCACTACCATGTGCCCATTTGCACCTCACTTCCTTTAGTTTTTTTCCCAGTCAACAATTGAACACAGCTGACAGAATTAGTGTTGGTTCATTCCTGCCATATTAGGGAATCCTTTCCCTATTGGGCAGTCTTGGTTCAAGGACTTACCAATAGTATTACCAAAACTATCTGGACCTATGCCACAGTCTGAGTTCACATTCAGTCCTTCTCCCTAGCCATACCATCCCTTCAATTTGTCAGGCTGAAATGTAGCCCGAAGGCTCTTACTCCACATTGATCTTTTACCAGAACTTCCTCCAGCAAATCTTTTGCATATCTAATCTTGTCTTGGCTCTGCTCCTTGGAGCACCCAGACTGGCACACATCATAACCATTGTCTTAAATGTTAAATTGTTTTAGACCATCATCAGAAGCAAAAAAAATTTTGACCACTTCTATCACAAAATAATGATTACATTAATAATATGGATACCATTTATTTTACAGTTACTATGAGGCAGGTATGACCTTAAGCACTTTATATGTATTATCCTGTTCTATTCTCATAATAATTCTAAGATGTGAAAACCAGTGAAGGAGAGTCTTTCCTTCCAACAGAAAACAGACCACATGCTTGAAAGGGGTGATTAAAGAGAGTTTAATAAAGGGACAATTTACAAATGTGTTGGCAGGTTAAAGAAAAACTAAAAATAAGATGTGGAGACACCCTGGAGCTAATGACTACAGAAGCCTCACCACACCCACCCAGCTCCAGGCAATACTGGGGGAAAAGGGAGAAAGTCAAACACCTTAAGAGTTGTAACTGAGGGAACGAAAGGGAAGACCTCAATGGGATGGGAACTTTGCTCTTAGGTAGGAGAATACAGAGTCTGCAAGGAGAGAAATGGGAAGTAGCTAAACAGAACTCTCTGTGTGTCCTCCAGTGTCCTGCCAGTTCTCCTATTAGTCAATCCCAAACAGAAGCTGGGAGGCTAGAGAGTCCATTTGATGCAGGCCCTCCATGTCAGCCACTTGAAACTCTGAGCAGGTGAAGAATGGTAGAAAACATATCTGAGTGGGGAAAAACAAAACACATTCAGGATAGGAAGGTAATCATTTAGTCACATTACCCAAATATCTCATAAAAGTCAGTATGGGAAGCTGAGTTAAAATTAGTCCCAATCCATAGGCTCAATTCTACCATGTATTATTCAGGGTTCTCCAGAGATCATAGAAACAAAGTTAAGACTAGGGAGAAAGAGAGAAAGAAGGGGAGAGAGGGAAGCAGAAGGGGGGAAGAGATAGAGAGAGTGATTTAGGCTGAAACCCATTTATTACAAGATATTGGCTTATATAATTATGGAGGTTGGGCAGTCTCATGAGCTACTGCCTGTAAGCTGGAGACCCAGGAAAGCTGGTATAGTTCAAAGGCCTAAAAGCTGAAGGACCAATGGGGTAGATTCCAGTGTGGGTCTGAAAGCCTGAGAAGCAGAAGTTTGGAGGTCAGGTGAAGTTCAATGTCCCAGCTCGAGTAGGCAGGCAGAATTAAACTAACCTTCCTCTGCCTTTTTCTTTTATCCAGGTTCTCAAGAGATTGGATGATGCTCACCCACATTGGGGAGGGCACACCGATTTATTCAGTCTATTTATTCAGTCTATTTATTCAGTCTATTTCAATTCAAATGCTAATATCTTCTAGGTTCACCCTCCTAGACATATCCAGAAATAACGTTTAACCAGCTGACCATGAGCATCCCATGGCCCAATGTCATATCGGCACATAAAGTTAATGATCACATGCAATTATGTAATCATGCCTTCCTCAGAGGGACATCGTGTTATGATGAGTTCAATTATTTATTTTTTTCTACTGATGAAACAAATAATTAAAGTCCATTAATCACTTCTGAAGTAAAGCAGCAGCTAATAAAGAGAGGAAAAACTTCACAGTCTTAATCTGGTCAATGTCAATAAAATTGTGATTTCAGGAACAGTTTCTAAGCCAGACACTTGTATGACTATTGGGTGAAGATCTCCTCAGAGCCCCTTTCCTGGTGTGAACTGCTGAGGATCTGGTGTTACATTATTTACCCACAAAAATTGACCATTGTAATGTACTTAGTTGGGTTTCTGAATACTCAGTTGTATTCTTACCTCTATTTACATATTTCAAGTCCAAAAGCTATTCAGTAACTTTAGCAAAGTAGGATGAAAACAAGGAAAAATACCTTGCTTTCAACTGATTGCAGAATAGAGAAAAAGCTAGGATTGACAGGGAACTGTAGAGACTAAGCCAAGTCACAGAGAGAAATAAACAGTGCAGAAACGTCAACATCTCTGGTATCATCAATCACTGAAACTATTTTGATAGCACGAGGTCATCTTTAACTGGCAATGATACAACTGAAACAGATCATTTAGGTGAGGGAAACAGTGTTGCAGCTAATCCAGCCCTCACCACTCATTTCCGGGTCTCAAGGGAAGATGGACTAGGAAACCAGAGTTCAAATTTATTTTACAATAAAATTTTGGGGTTTTTTCCCTGAACATTTTTTTTTAATTCTCCTAGTTTAACCAGTTGAAATTCCTCTTTGAAATGCTCTATTAGTAAAATTTTAAGATAAGGACTATAAGTGGGAATGTGGGAAACCTACATTCCATCAAAAATATGGAACACATGTATTTCTCCAAATAGAGTTTTTCCCCTTGAGTAAAACAAATTATATATAATTATATATATATATATATATATATATAATCTAGAAGGTAGAAGGTGAGTGAAGTAAATACACTGGAAGCAGGAAAGCTGTAATTTGACTTCTGGGACAATGATATACAGTAATTGTAGTGAGGAGACCTGTAGAGACTGAACTGCAACATGTTTGAAAAGGAAATAAAGCCAGAAGACTGAAATATACTTTTAAGCTGCCAACCCCACATGTCCTCTTTAGTTAGCTGCCAGGTACACACACATAGTTCTAGGGAAAACGTAATAGTAGTTTGGATTTAATGAGCGTTTTAGACTTAGATGTGCTTAATGAGTGGAGACAAGCATTACCTCCCTACACACATATCTCTGCATTCAAGTGTTTATGTAGATGCTTAGTAATCACCTGGTTGAAAGGACACTGAGGCTAGAATCCTGGTCTTTGAAGGTCCAGAAATGCCAAATATCAGGGTCCTGATATCTAGGAAGAAGAATCAGACTCTGAAAGAGGAGATAGAGGTCTGGGGAAAACTGAATGTATGTGTATGTGTGAATGTAAAGAGTCAGAGCTCATTAGGGAAATGGCGTTAGACAGTTTTGCTTTAAGTGTTGACCTTGACATGGAGTGAAGTGGTGTCACCAGGAACCAGGGCATTTGACTCTGACAGGATAAGGTGGCCCAGTAAGGACCCAAGCAGCCAACAGCCTCAGCACGGCTCTCAGTATCATCACAGCTTCCCCAGAAGTCATGGTGAAGCTGTTCCACAGATGCTGGAACTGGGACAGTCTGAAGACCTATGTCCTCAAGGACTTAGCCTGCCTGTGCTCCATCTTGCCTGGCAGAGAACAGCAAATGAGAAATAAAAACAACTGAGTCATAAAAAGCATAACACCCTGAAATTATTCACAAATAAAATTGCAGGAAATAAAGACACCCAGAAAGTGGTGAATTGTAGAAGAAATTTTAAAGTACTACAAACTGGAAGGCATTTCTATAAAATATTTTGTCCAAAACTGTAATTTCTTTTTGTTCTTTTCCTCTGTCATATATGTTTTATATCAGGATTAATACTGTCTTGAGAAAAAGCGTGAATATTTAAGTTTCATCCATTCATCCACTTTTTAAATTTTATTAATTTACTATTCCTTTCATTTGTTCACCATTGTTGCTATGGCAAAGGACCTTTGCTTTAAGTGGACAAAGGTTTGCAAAGTCAGATTTTTCATAGATCCTAGCACATGTTTTGCAAATGTGGACCTGCAGATATCTGCTAAGGTGTAAATTCCTTATTTAGTAGTTCAAATATTAGATTTCACATTGGGAGTTCTGGAATTTGGAATATTGACAAGATCTATTTTCAGTGTCTCAATTGTTCAGCTTCTAAAATGAAACAAATATTTTCCATTTCCATCTCTATCCTCATAGGTGTGTTTTAGGACTAATGAGATAATATTTATAATCTTAGGAAGTAGATAGCTTTCTTTCTCAAGACATTAGTGTGCAATTTAGTGCTTATGGAGAAGCAATTTACTGAATGGCACCCTAGTGGTATAAGAAATATTTCAAGGACTATTTCATTTTGAGAAAGAGAAAAATTTGTGGATCCTGAATAGCAGAAATTGACAATACTTATAGCGAAAAAGTTTTAAGTGATTTAAAAAAAAAAAAGAAAAACTAATCAGTGCAGCTTCTTTGGAATACATTTCTTTCTTTTTTTTAAAAAAGACTTTATTTATTTATTTATTTTTAGAGAGGGGAAGGGAGGGAGAGAGGGAAACATCAATGTGTGGTTGCATCTCATGCGCCCCCTACTGGGGACCTGGCCTGCAACTCAGGTCTGTGCACTATATTGGGAATCGAACCATCAACCCTTTGGTTTGCAGGCCAGCACTCTATCCACTGAGCCACACCAGCTAGGGATGGAATACATTTCTTGAATTTAAACATTTTTTAGTTTTCATTTTCTCTTTTACAGACAAATATTTTCTTATACTTAATTCATAATTTCTCCTTGTCCTCTACCTTTCTATATATTTACTTTCATTATTAACCTTATTTTGTGAAAAATGTCACCTTTTAAGTTTTATATTTAACCCATTCTTATTGTTTTAATATCTTATTGCTTCCTCTCATCCATTTACCATTTCTCTCACATGTCCACCGTTACAACAAAATGCAAACATATGCTTCATTATTTTTTAATCAATGAGGGAGAAAAGTAAATATTTCAAATACAGAAACTTTACTCAGTCTCACATTATACATCGATAATGTTGGAAAGCCAGAAAGAATGCATTTTTCTCAGAGTGAGCAGGTTGACTTGTTCATTTTCTTGTGCAACAGATACCCTGGGGCCCTTCGGGTTCAGGCTGTACTTGTTTTGAAATTAGTTTTTCCTTTTAAAATTATCTGTATATATAACTAATTTATTTTCAAATCGTATTTTAAAGAGCAAAAACTAGAGAGGAAAAAAAATCCAGGCATTTTAATAAATTGATTATAATAAAGAAAAGAACTGTATTAGTCTAATTACATGGCAGCAAGTGAATATATGTTTACCGTTTTGAGTAGAATTTCTACAGTTTATAAAATTCTGAAGTAATTTTTAATAACTAAAATGTACCAAAAAGGTTATTAAAAAAAAAACCCTATTAACTATTACATAAAAGTTGGGAGCAATAAAGAAAATCAGTTCTTTAAAAACCAGCAAATGGAATGTATACAGTATATCTAAAAAATAAAAATTAAATCCCAGACTATTATATTAATATAATAAAATAAATTTTTCTTAAAACAGGCATGTGAACATAATTTGAAACTACTCTAAACAGAGCAGTTCAAGACCACCAAGATATCTTGAACCATCATACAAAAGCGTTAGAGTTGGTTAGGGTTTTGAGCCTGCAAACTTCACCTGCACTACTGCTACTACTGCTACTACTACTAATTATTATTAAACAAAGTTATTTGGAGCAGTGAAACTGGTATCAGAATCTATATTTGCAAAGTCAGCCTAGACAAAGAAGAAACTGAATCTGTTGTCCCTTTTCTTTTGAGCCTAATTAAACTTATAAATGGGAAGCCTCTAGGGTGTTAATGTCTTAAATTTTACCCTTACGATATTTTTAATATTGTCAAAAGCTGTGTTTTATTTTTTCAAATCATGTACAAAACTTAGGTGTCTTACTTGGGTAAAAAAGCAAAGATATTTTTTTGTTAGAGAAAGGTGGTAGTCATTATTGTCATTTACCCAACTTCCGGTTCCTCTGCATTCTAGAAATATAGTGGACTGATATTTCACACAAGCTCCCATGTGGCAGAGCAAGGCTGTGTGAGTAAATCTGGGCAAAATGCATAATGGTGGTGTGACCCACTTCACAGCTCTCTTTTCCCATTGCCATGCTCAGAGCCAACGTTCAAGAAAGTCGTGCTCAGGCAAACTGGCTCGCGAACGAGGAGGGTGTTTTGGTGGGTGACTGAGGGGAGCAGCACTCTCAGCTAACTCACAATGGAAGGGCAGCAAAAGCAAGAAGTAAAACTTTGGGTTATAAACTATTGACATTTTGGAATTGTTTGTTACTGCAGCATAGCCTAGACTTCGTTGACTGCCCAGGCTATCTGGATTGATATAGGAGACTAGTGTTTTGCAAATCAATTTGAAAGGTATAACTAATTTCTTATAATTCCAAAGCTCTTCAACCTGTAGGTAATTTTTTTTTAGATCGCCTTTTTAAACTAAGTGACATAGTGGTTTTGCATGGTACGTTGAAGATAAATTTAATAAATACTGAGTTTCTAGAAAGTCAAAGTAAGGGAACAAAGCATTAAAATTAGACCTCAGACGGTCCACTGCCTCTCAAGAGTTTTTTGGTACCTGCTTGTTGATGATTTTCCTCCCAATATAATTTCACTGCTCAGTAATTGAACTCTCAATAGGACAAGTATAACTTTAGAATACCAAGCCAGAGATAAAGAAGAGACTATTAAGTCTTTAAAGGCTGGAATGATTCCTTATTCCTCCTCTAGTATCCACAAATGATTTCGAAAAGAGGTGTTCACTAAGTATTAAATGAATTAATACATAATTCTATCATTGCCCTATCACCCTTTAACAAGTTTCTTTAAAGGCCCCCGACTGTTTTCTGAGAATCATGAAATAGATTCGCTTTAACATATAGTTTTGAACTCCAAATTGTGATAATATGTTTCCTACATTGAAATCAAACCCACAGTTACTGTTTTTAAATGAGTGTAATTAATTTTTACATATCAGAATGTTTCAATTCACAGATTTTACAGACAATGGGTATTGAATAATGTTTCTTTCCATGTAGATCATTAGACCAGTAAAATAAGAGGAGACTTAGCAGTTTTAAGTAAATGTGATGTTTGTATGTCTTCTTTCTGGGAGAGATACCTGAGACTTTATTGTTTCCTGAGACAGCATCTATCCATGGAAAGCAGAGAAGCACTGCAGTTAAGACTGCAGGGTCTGAGCTCATCGCTTGGATTTGCGGCTCAGTTCCACTGCTAACTTAATCTCTAAACTATCAGTTTACGCCTGTATAGCGCATATTGTGATAGTTCTAATTTCATAAATTCTTCATGATGATTAACTGAAATAATAAAGCATTTTGCCTATCACATATTAAGTGCTTTAAAATTAACCAGAAATTATCTACTTGCTGTATTTGAAACAACAGAATTAGATTATAATCATTAAAAGATAAAATTTGCTTCTTTTAGAATATGTTTCAGTTTAAAACATGAAATTCTATTTTCACTATGTTCAGTTTCTCTATCTCTGTATCTTTATCTTTTTCTCCATCTTAGTTCTACCTGTTTCTAAAAATCTTTTGGAGACAGAAAATTAGTTCATTAAATTCATTTCTTATTCATTCAAAATTGTGACCAATTTTCCACCAAAATGGATTTATAATATTTCATCATTCCCTTTTGCACTATTGGTGGGAATGCAGATTGGAGCAACCACTGTGGAAAGCAGTATGGAGATACCTCAAAAAATTAAAACTGGATCTGTCTCTTGACCCAATGATCCCACTTCTGAGGATAAATCAGAAGGAACGTAAAACACTAATTCTAAAGAACATAAGCACACCTGTGTTCATTGCAACATTATTTACAATCACCAAGATATGGAAGCAGCCCAAGTGTCCATCAATAGATAAGTGGATAAAACAATTATGGGACATTTACAGAATGAAATTCTACTCAGCCATAAAAAAGAAGAAAATTTTGCCCTTTGTGGCAGTATGGATGGACCTGGAGAACATTATACTAAGTGAAATATGCCAGTCCGAGAAAGACAAATACCATATGATTTCATTCATGTAGAATCTAATGAAGAAACTGAACTAACAAGCAAAACAGAGACAAACTCACAGACAGAAAGCAGATGACAGCTAGTATGTCAGGGGGAGTTAGGGGTTAAAGAGACTGAGCAAAAAGGAAAAAGGACTCTTGGACATGGACAACAGAGTACTGATTGCTGGGGCGGAGGAGCTATAAGGGGACTAAATGGTAATGGAAAAAATATAATAAAGATTATTATATAAAATAAATTAAAAGTAAACTATAGACAAAAATAAAAATAAATGAATAATGATACATCAATGTCTATGTATAAGAATGTGTGAAAATTTTCATATTAAGTGTGAAAATCTGAATAATGATTCCTAATGTGTAATTTTTTTCCTTGATTGAAAAGATGGTCAATTACCAGCTCTTTCCCCATTGGCAGATTCTTCCATGTTTTTAAAGCCTAAACAATGATAAAATGAGCCCAGCAATACAATATGAAGATCTAATCTAACCAGGTCACCTATACAGAAAAGATATTCTGCTCTCCTCAACTGATGTAGAAAAGTACTGTATTTTTCATGACTTTGTTTTATATTCTGCATGATTGTGTGTACACCTTTAGAGGATGATGACATGTCTACTTGATTTTTTTCAAAAATTAAGAGAAAAACTTAATTCATTAAGTAGGTTTTTCTACTGAATAACTGGTTACTGATGATTTCATGTAATTATCTAAAATAACTGATGGCGTTAGCAGTAATTATAGCCTCAGATTGTTTTTTAAATCTTTCTGACGTCTGCCAGTTTTGGCTCTGCTTTCACTCCCTGTGTAAGTACAAGCGATTCTGACTGTGATACGTGATCTTAAAGGAATAGTTTATGTTGCCCTCTAGTGATCCTTGTGAATGCTGGAAAAGTGACATAGGCTTTCTCAGCCATCAGAACGTAACGGCTTCTTATGTTTTCACATAGAATCTATGTCCTGCTTTTCATTATTTAAGTCCTGTAAAAGCTTCAGTGTTTTCTATTTTATCTTATTATTACACAAGTCTAAAGTAAACTGTTTTTTATTTTTTCTAAAAGACAAAAACAAAAACATGATAAAATATGTCCAGACTAGAACAAGACGTATTTCTTTTTCAGTTACTTCTAACTAAAATTTTTGGAGTGTTTTTAACTAGAGAAGTCATTAACCTAACTGCATAATTAAAAATTAATCACCTTTCTTTTTTTATTATTTCCTGCAAATAAGAAATGACAGGTAGACTTCAATACCTCTGAAAAGGTCTACAGTAATGTATATTGATGGTACATGTGTACTATCTCTAGAATGATTTCTTGAGATGCATGTTTAAAATACAGATTCTTTGTCCTCAAACCTGACTCTGAATATCTGAGAATGGTGCCAAGGTAGCTGCATTTTTATTTGGCTTCCAAGTTATTCTTAACCAATTAAAAACACTGTCCTGACCTGAGCCTCTGCAACTCCTTCCTATGTAATTCAAGTTTCCTTTTGCTAGATTAATCTATGCTATATATTTGCACAGCATATATCTGGACCTGCCCACACATTCCTGACTCTAGCTTTACTGGTATGTCTTGAGTTCATCCTAAGAATCTTTTCTATCTCCTGGAGGAGCACAATTACTTACTTCTGACATTTTACCCCCTTTCAGGATTTTTCTTAAGTAACACTGCCTCTTACAATTTTATCTTAATTTGATTTTATGTAACAATTTAGGCCAAACATTAAGAAAATTCTCCTTCGAATAATTTAATTTCTAAAATAATAGTCAGGAGAACTTCATAACTTAGAATATATCACTTTTTAAAAAATTTTACCTGTGTTAAATTAGAAGCATGTTTCACTTTACTAATATTTAAAACATCTAGTACATTATCATTTACAGTACATGTATTTTCCCATTGGTTCTTTCATTAAACAGCCACAAGAGTGCTTTTAGATATTACTATTACTCTTTCTACTTAGAGCAGAAGACTCAGGACAATAAAGCTTAGATGATCTGACTTAGTAACTGGGCAGAAGAGAGGACTAGAATTCAAATATTCTTTCTACTGTGCAAACTAAGATGATATTTGAAAAGAAATTTTTTAAATTGTGGCTATTTTCCTTGTTTTGGCCTGGGGAAATGAGAAATGCAAAATATTTAAGGGTAGAATGTTTTTTTTTTAAGGTTTTTGCTTCAGTGTATCTGTTTTTTATTGTTAAATTGTTTTGAAAATATTATTGATATAGTGGGTGACCTAGAAAAATCATTAGAGACCAACAAAAATTTACTTGCCATTTAAATTAGAAGTAAACCATCTTAAATAGCTAAGAGCTTGACTAAAACCAAAGTCAAAATCAAATACTATATTTCCAAGTTTTTGAACTAAAAATAAAAATATTGAATCATATTTCCCAAGGCATTTTGTCTCTGTTTTTCTCTGGTGCTTTAAAAATATCTTCTAGTTTGGTCCTGGCTGTGTGGTTTAGTTGACTGAAGCATCATCACGTACCAAAAGGTTGTGGGTTCTGTCCCCAGGTTGCAGGCCCAGGGGTTCGATCCCGGGTCAAAGCATATACAGGAGGCAAGCGATCGACATTTCTCACATTGATGTCTTTCTCTCTCTCTCTTTCTCTCCCCCACCCCCTCAGCATTTCAAATATGTGTGTATGTGAGTATTTAAATAGTAAAAAGAAGTGTATTTTAAATTTTAAATCCAAAATTTAACTTTAAATCCCCATCATGTTCACAGACACTTGTAAACTATTCAAGAAACTTTGTCATTAAATAACTGGGCAATTTCACCTCAAAATAGGGCAGTTTGAAAAGAAAATGGGGATACTAACAACCAGAGATAGAAAAGATTCTTAGGATGAACTCAAGAAATACCAGTAAAGCTAGAGTCAGGAATGCGTGGGCAGGTCCAGAAAAAGTGTTTCAGTTTCTTAGTGTTTCCTCTTTAGCAGGTCTCCGGGACTTGCAGCTTTCTACTTTACCTACTTCTCTAGTCCCTTTAAGTCTTCATTTGTTACACTTCTTTTGCTCCATAGAGCTCTCAGCTCCTTACATGTTCAAGCAATATAATTTCATCCGTTATTTCAATCTTTGGTTTTACTTACTACCTATACGATCGAGTCTACCACCTCCATACCTTGAACCCCCCACAATCTACCCAGAGTGGATATTCTGGTACTCAGACACCTGTCCAAGAACTGAAACATGCTTAAATCAGATGCTGGGAGTGTTGTATCACTCAGTTGAATTCCCTTGCAGGAACTGCATTCGTTAGAAGAGAGCTTTTTTTCTTTAAAAAAAAAACCAACAAAACACAACAAAACAAAAAGACATTCAACATATAAGTGAGATCATATTCTATTTGTTCTTCTCTGTCTGACTTATTTCACTTAGCATAATGCCCTTAAGCTGCATCTGTGTTGTCACAAAAGGCATAATTTTCCACTTACAATAAAAAAGTACTGAGAATGCAATGTACAATTTGATGACTATAGTTAACACCACTGAATGGTATATTTAAAAGTTGCTAAGACAGTAAAGCCTAAGAGTTCACATCAGAAGAAAAACATTTCTGTCTTTTGTTCTGTATCTGTATTAACTAAACTTACAGTGGTAATGATTTCATAATATATGTAAATCAAATCATTATGCTGTACGCTTTAAACTTACAGACAGTGTTATGTGTCAATTATATCTCAATACAACTGAAAAAATAAAGAGCTGCCCAGCTCAAAGTCATGCCCTTCCTCAAGGATGCCCTTGTCCAATAACTATCAGACACAAGAATACAAAGAGCTGTCCCCACTGTGTGTCAATGCAGAGCCCCCCGAGATCTAGTGTTTCCCTGAGATGGGTCTATTTTAGATATGGATGTCAGTTCAACTCCCCCAGCTGAATAATTCTACTTCCATCAACCTTACCCAACCTCCAGTGGGTTTTAATCCAGAGAGCACCCCTCACTAACTCCTCTCTATGCAAACCTTCATACCAGAGACCATTTGGGAGGTAATCTGACTGTATACAGTATCCGGCTGTATCTGATCCTCTCTACTCGAATGAAAAAGGGTTTTCAAAGTCAAGCAACTAAACAAAAATTAAGCTCATTATCTTTTTCCCCAAAACATGGCTATTTGTTAATGTTTTCTTTGGGAATATTCTATACTATACATCTCAATGGTGCCCACCTCATCTATACGCCTCTTCTTAAATAAACTACTAAATTCACAATCTGAAAGGAGCAAGCCTATGTACTTCAGAGACGACTAATAATTCTGCCAGGGGTAGTCATCTGATTCTACCAATCAGGAATTTGGAATAAGACATAGGACAGACACTGAGAGTTAGTCTTTTGGCTCTAGACTGTAAAATTGGGACTTAATTTTATTTCATTCTAAACCCAAATCAAGCAGAGTCTGACATCATAAAATGGAAAAAAAAA
This sequence comes from Mormoops blainvillei, assembly GCA_004026545.1. Lineage (NCBI taxonomy): Eukaryota > Metazoa > Chordata > Mammalia > Chiroptera > Mormoopidae > Mormoops > Mormoops blainvillei. Next base: position 141,648 of record PVJD01001275.1, on the reverse strand, counting down.
ATACTACAGACTTTTCAGAAGAAGCCACATTGCAGGGAACAATAAGATAAATTTGTAGAAGAAAACATCAATAAGAACTCATTTAGCCAAAGACACTGAGAGACAAGGACAGAATACATGCCCAGCTACCTCCTCGTTTCCTTGTATTCAGATTTTACTTTTTAGAACTTGGTTTTGTAATATTACTCTGAAACCTAATAATAAACATATCTACCACCAAATAAAACATTATAGAAAACATCTGCTTTTTTTTAAATGCCACAATTTATCCTTTTGCTTCAATCAGTACTCCGAGAGACATTGTGGCCATCATTTCCTTATTCCCCCGGGGACAAATTATTCTTCCATTTTGTTGTCACTGTTCTGTCTCTCTTTCTGCAGCCCTATAGGTGGTACCTAAGATGAGAATTTCCCTATGCCTTGCCTGTCAATACAGATATATTGCCCATGGTTCAGACTCTAGTCTTGACCTTCTCCAATCAATCCTTCATATTTATTTATGAGTGTTGTCACTAACATACTAATCTGACAATGTCATTCCTTGTTACACATTCATCAATGATACCACATTTATAAAGGTTGATAAAACAAACTGCTGTGATAATACACAATATACTTTCTTCTTCGGCTCTATCTCACCTGACTAGTTATTTCTGTCACAAGCATTGCTTGATTTTTATAATCCACTATTACCATTCCCACAGTTCCATAAACCTGTCATAATTTCTTGTTTCTTTTCTTTTGCACATTCTTTCCACTGCTTAGAACATTGTCTTTCATTCTTGTGGAAACCCTATTCATCCTTAATCTATCAGTTTAAAAGTCACTGTTCTTAGCCAACTAGGTTATTAACTTCAAGAGGACAAGAATCCTGCTTACTTTAGTCACTGCTGCTTCTCCACGTAACAGATGACCTTCCATGCAGCTACCTCCTGTTTTATAAGTCAACTAAAGCCATTCTTCAAGGTAGGCAGATTTAGGCATTATTTTTATCTTCAAGAACTTTGTGCATTATTCCATCATCACAATTAATATTTTATTGTCATTTTTGTGTGCCTAACTCTCTCTTCACAAGAATGAAAGTGTTTGAAGGTAATATTCCATAAATTTTCAGGCTGGCAAATGTTGCTCAGAAACTAACAATGTGCTTGGCATGATGCACTCAGGAATATTTGCTCTATGAATGAATGAATACTCACAGGATAGAAATATAAGATAATGCTGCAGATCTAGAGAAAGCTTTCAGCTCTCAGTAGGAAGGCAAAACTTCTAAGGAACAAAATCTAGCAATTCCTTTTTTAGAACAACAGAAACAATATGCATGGACTGAGGGTGAGACTTTCCTCTGAAACCAGATTGTATGAAGAAGGGAGGAGTGCCACAAACAAGCTATATTTACAGAATGCAGTCTGTTGATTCAGGAGGTAGGAGTGAGAGGCTGCATTATCAGCAGCTGTGCAAATGCTAAACTCAGGGAGCTGGGAGTAGGAAGATGCTCAAGTAATATGCTTTCACATCCAACCTTGTGCAATGGAATAATTCTCGCAACCTGGTGGTAGAGGTTTGGCTTTTCCCTACCCACTGATGCCCCACCCCCACCCCATACACACCCACATACAAACACATCTTACACAAAACAGTCTTGAGAGAAAACAAAAGATAAGCTATGATTTAAAAGGAAAAGCAAGCAAGCTATATAGAAACAATGCAAAAAAAAAAAATAGGAACAGGAAAAACAAGAGGCAAATGAAGAGGACTTAAGGGAAAAAGTACATTTAAAGACATTGGGATGACTTCAGTAAACTTAATGAAACAACCAACTCTACAAAATAATAACCCAAAGGGAAAGATAATGGCTCAGAGAAGGTATGGTGAGAAAATGGAGATGATAAAATGTGAGCTGGAGAAAATTGGGAAAAAGAAAGTCTCCACAGGAATGGAAGCCATGTTTGATGCCACAGAAAAGAGAGAAGATATAGTTCAAAACACTAAGTCATGCAGTACTAAATGCAGAAACAAATAGTTAAGCAAAGGTCATTAAAAATATATTTTTCTAGTAGCAACAAAAATATTAGCTACATAGAATAAAGCTAACAAAAGATAGTTATGACCTTTGCATAAAAAATAAAACTTCTTGCCCTGGCTGGTATGGCTCAGTGGATTGAGTGCTGGCCTGTGAGCCAAAGGGTCATGGGTTCAGTTCTCAGTCAGAGCACATGCTTGGGTTGCAGGCACTGGAGCGCCTCCAGTAGGGGGTGCTCAAGAGGCAACCACACACTGATGTTTCTCTCCCTCTCTTTCTCCCTCCCTTCCCTTCTCTAAAGATAAATAAATAAAATCTTTTTTAAAAAAAGAAAAGAGAAATTCTTAGAGAACGTAACTAAATAAATGGAGATACCACACTCATGAATAGAAGGCTCAGTAACAGGTGAACTCTTCTAAGATAACAAACACATGCCATGCAAATCAGATTAAAATAAAAATGGTTTTTCAGGGAATCAATTAACATTTTTCTCAAGTATGGAAGATCAAAAGGCTGTGTATAGCCAAACTAGTAAGACTAAAAATGAGGTAAAGTGACTTGACAAAATGTTTAGATTTATAAAGCTATTTTAATTAAGACCATGTGATATTTTTATGGAAACAATTATTAATAATTAAAATGATATAACTTAAACATATGGCTCTTACTTTATGTAAGACATATAATAACCTCATGGCAATGATATGATCATACTTGTTTTATAAATGAGGAATTTGAGACAAAAGGAAGTTAAGCAACATGCCCAAGGTTACAAGGACCAAAGTGTGCTTTCTAAGCCATGTTCCACATTCTGGATTTCAAATGGCTATGCTTTTAACAACAACTATAATGACGACGACGATGACAATGACAATGATGACGATGATGACTACAAACCCAGAACAACAGCAGGAACAACAAAAAAACAAAATAAAAAATTCACAAAAAACAGAATAAAAATATGAAAGTAGACCTATGCGGGTATGGAAATCATATATAGAGATGGCATTGCAGAAACTGAGAACAGGATGACTATTTAGTAAATAATGCTATCACAATAAAATATTCCTTGGGCAAACAAAGAAAATTAAATCCATACTTCCTACTACATGTAAAATTAAATTTCAGGTAGAATAGTATAACTAAATATAAAAGAGTAACATTGTGTAAAAAAAATAGAATTTCCTATAACTTTGAGACAAGGATGGTTTTCTTCAACCAAATACCAAAAAAAAACTAGAAACCTATAAAATGTTACACAAATTCAACTATATTAAAACAAGAATTTATGCTCTTCAAAAGACACCATAAAGAATGCCATGCACTCAATTTAAATATATGTAATAAAAAAAAAAACCTTTATAAATCAATTCAACAAACGAACAAAACTGTAGGAAAATGGTGGGGATGATATAGGCAGAATACAACAGAAAATTCATAAAAAAAGGAAACCCAAATGGCCAATAAACATATTGAAACAGCCCAAAAATTTTAGGTGTCAAACAAATGCACGTTAAGTGAGAAATTACACCACCCGTACCAAACCAACAGATTTTACATGACTGATAGTATCAAGCTTTGGTGAGCCCATAGAGCAACAACACTTTTGTGGGCCCCTCAATTATTTTAAACACTTGCAAAAATAATTTGCCATTGTGGGACAAAGCAAAAAATGCTCAGACTATAAATTTAGAAATGCTGAGTATTTGGAAGCTATATTCCAGAATGTTGCTAGCAGTATCCTCAAACCTTCTTGCACGTAATTTTCTATATGTCCATCCCATAAATTTACCACATTTGTCTTGAACCTCAAAGGTGAACATAGTTTATTTCAATTTTGGGATCCTAGTGCACTATAATGGCCTCTGCTTGTTTTGGTAGCACATGAAAACTTCTTAACATGAAACTTTTTCTCATAACCAAAGTCAACTTATGTTCAACTCTGAATGCCAACTAAACAGACCTCACTCCATTTTATATTCCTCTTAAATCCTATGGAACACCGGAGTAGATCTCTGGCCCCACAACTTTCCATTTGGTCAGTTGATAAACAACTCAAGTCCTAAGATCATCAAAGTTAGAATAAGTATGGCCTCTAAAAGGAGGCATGTATAGTGATCAACCCTCATGGGATTCGGCTGGAGATCAGCCTTTCCCTTAGCCTGGCTTCAACTGTAATTCATTCAAAAGTGTTTTCTGAACATCTGCAGTATGCAGTGTATTACGTAAAGTGCTAATGACACAGCAGTTACCAAGGTAGACATTATCTTGACCCACACAGAGGCCAAAGCATAAAAACGCAAGCTTATATATGTAGGATATAAAGGGAGAAAATTCTATGAAACTTTACATGGTCTGGGAATTTAAACCAATACTTCCTAAATTTAGTGAAGTTGTGACAAATGGGTTTGGTAGAAAGACAGGGGAGGGGGATAAAAGCATCTGCAGAACCTGCGTAACCAAGTTTCTTACACATTAGGGGGGAAACAAGATTAGTATACTAGAAGTATAAAAAATTAGGGTAGAGGCATGTAGCTAGAGAGGTAGATAAACATAAATCATACTAGGCTTGTATGCCACAGAAAAGGAATTGTGTTTCAAAGCCAGTGTAAAATGAATAAAGGGTTTTATATCATATTTGCATCTTCAACAGACATGATTAATATACCACCGTGGCTGCTTCATGGAAAACAGACTGATCTCAGGAAGAAGGAATAGGTAAGAAGCTGAATCATAGGAGAAAACTGGCGATGTCAATGCAGAGACTTCCATGCATTCAAGTGCTATGTACAAGACAGAATTAGTAGGATGTGTTGCTAATTGGATACAGTGGGTGAAGTGGAAGTCGAAATCCAGGATGGCACTCAGATTTCTGGTTGAGTAACTAAGCAGAGGGCGATGTTACAAACATGGAAGAAAAATTTGGGACATAGTACAGTTGAGGTGCCTGGAATAGATCTTAGCTTCTCTCACTCTGTTCATCAGAATAATGGCAGCTATTTTTTAGGGAGCCTTTCTGTGTGTCTCTCAACATACTCCATTTGTATTAGGAACTCGCCCATGGTCACACACCCGGAGAATAGTGTCATTGAAGTAGGGACATAGGATGACTTCAGAGCCAAAGCTTGTAAAGACCACTACTCTACTGCAACTTATTAATTAGGTAAAATTTCAACCAGGGCAGTGTCCCAATATAAATAAATATTAATTATGGGACAAACGTTTTTCCTTTGGATCCTCGCATTTTCTTCATGGAATAATCAAGGAAATGTGAAGGGTTAAGAGTATGAGAGAGCTTACGTAAAGAAGAGATCTGAAGAGACTACATGGGTTGAGACAATGTGGACGAAGCAAATGCACAAACACAGAGGCAAAAGCAAAGCAGACAACACTGTGAGGCCGCTATTACAGGCCTCTCAGAAAGCCAAGAAATGAGCAGACTGTACTTTGCAGATCAGATTACAAAGTAAATAAGAATGAATGGTGTGTTTCCAGGAAATTTCATTTTTGAATAAAAGTGATAATTCTATCAAAGTTGCAGGCTGGGATGATCATAAATGCTATTTTCTTCATTCAGACGGGCATGAAACACAGTTACTTATGATCCCCAAGAGTGCTGAAGAGTTTCTAACATTCAGTCAAAATGTTTCAAACATTTCAAAAAAACAGCCAACTGTCTTACCCTACGTGCTTTGGGGAATGTATCCTTACAGTATGCACCTGGCTACAATACATGGCATCACTTAGGTAAATGATACATGTTACCTTCGCTATACTGAAGAAGTCTGTTGGTTTTACTAATGTATATAATACACACACTCATAAATACACATAAATGTATATGAATGTCTGCATGTCTCTATGTGTATACTTACATGTGGAGCATATTGGTCAGTGGCCATGATTGCAAATAGAATCACTCTGTCTAATTAAAGCAGTAAAGTAATTTGAGAGTTGACTCACAGAATCACTGAAGCCTGGAGAAGTATCTGGAGGTAAGCCTTCCAGGGATATAACCACATCCCAGAATCTGTGTGGTAAAGTGACTGTCACCACAACAGCTACAGTCCCAGCACCAAATGCTAGACCTGTTACAACTACACTGCCAGCAAAGGGACCACATCAGCAAAAACAACTTAGCCCATAGACCCACTGCCAGCCCAAAGGAATCCTCACTAAAGTGAGATTTACATGGTTACACGTGCATTTTCACCAAAAAGAGTACTATGTATTTGAGTTCTTAATTCTGCATGAGATAGGTTAATGCTATATCGTGGGAAATTCCTCAATTATTTTTAAAATGGCAGTTAAAAAATGCTAAGGTAACCACAGTTTGACAAGTGTCTATATTCATACATACACATACACTAACAGATTTGCGAGGATTACACTATTTCTCACATGTAAAGGGTTTAGAAGCATGCCTGGCACATTATGTGATGTAGACATTTGCTATTCTTCTTTCCGTTTCTTCTGTCAACTTTCCTTCCCTCCTCTTTTTTGTTCTTTTACCAATAACATAAATGGGTAAATATTATTAAGAAATATATATAATTAGGGTTATCGTTGGGATATTCTAACCTGTGGAATCTTATATATCATCTTTAGTCTTCTGTTCATTTGAATATTGGAACTTCCTTAAAAATCATTGACATTAAAATCAAACAGTAAACCAACTAATGTTTCAGAAGTAGGTAAATTCAACTTTCTTTTTCTTGCCAGATGTTCAGAGAAACTGCAAACAAATGCTTCATTACAATTTTTCAGAAAATAAAACTCTATACTGGGAATATAAATGTTCTCTCACTCCTACCCACATCCCAAAACCAAACAGGAAAACAAAACATAGCCATACACATGCACATGCAAAAAAAAACACACCTAATTGAATCAGGATGCTCATTGACTTTACTAAGGGCACGATGTAATAAGCCTGTGTTTGGAGCTAGAGAGACTGGAGGTGTGACCCTGCTGTTGTCATTACCTGTGGTGGTACTATGAGCAATTATCTAACTGTCTTAATCTCAGTTTCCTTAAGGTAAAATGGGAATCATAAAATATTGCAAATTTAAAAAAAAACAGACAATACATGTGTGCAGAGTGGCTGGCTTTGTAACCTCATGTATCAGATGCATATAATGCATTGGTTTCATGTCCTATAATTATTATGATGGCTGTCTTACACTACCCACAATTTTCCCCACGGAGATTGCTGCAATTGTCTGAGATGTTACCACAGAGAAATATCATACCGTAGAAAAGCCAGGGATATTTAGAGAAATGCTCACCTGAGTGCTCCTAGACAAGGGCTCATAGCGTCCTGCCTTGCTCGGTGATGATGGAGAATGGGAAATTCATGGGGCTGGAAGGGACCTTCAAATACCATCTAACAAATTCTCCACTTTTCACAAATGAGAACACACAATGTGGAATGTTTATGCGAATACAAATCTTGGACTAAATCCTACACCATGGCTTCCACATTTCCATTCTTACTCATTAGATTTGCATTATAAAATGGGGGGGAATCTCATATACAAATTGTTTTTTCCTTAATTTGTATACTTTCTTTATATACATATTTATTTTCCAAAGGTTTATTGACATTCTACTATATGTCTCCCGACAGAAGGAAACAAAGTATTTTATTCTCAAGCTCACCAAGTAGTTTATATAACACAGCTGAAGAAAAACAATACAAACCAAAAGTCACAAACATTACAATAGTGAGAGAAATAGATATGTAGTCTAACTTATTGTGAATTTTCTTTGAAAATACCAATATGGGTGGCATATAAAATGCAGATTTTCATTAGCTAGTATTATTAAATATTGTGACTATATTAACAATAAATATATTTTTCAAAAACATGGTTTATACTACTGTAACATCTCATAGAACACAAAACATTTTAAATAAAGACATGTTAATCTGGATCCTTTATTTTTTTCTGTGAAGTTTTATAATATTCATAGTAATTATGCTGCCCCTGCCCCCAGTTAGCAAACATGTGTGGTAGAGGAACATATACTTTATAGGTTTATTTTACAACAGTTTTATTTAGAATGACTAGTACTAATTAAAAACACCCTCATGGAAAGAAAAAGTTATAAGTGTATATATAAAGATTAGGCCTTTTTCCCTTTCATTTAAAGCACAAGCTTCCTGGGGATATTTATTCCTCAACTTTTATTTTAACTATATATTTTAAAAAAGGAAAATAGTCTGAGTGTTTTACCGAACAAAAAATAAAAATCAATAAAAATACATGTCTCAAAAGACTAAAATAGGCATACTATAAAAACAGTATTAATAATAATGTTACTTTACCCTTCAAAATTGAATATTCTAAGTGAAATTTTAAGAAAATTAATTTAACATAGGAGAATATTTGTTTGCTTAACTACATACGGACCATATGTCAATGTTAAGATGAAAAATTTGAAAGTCAGTTCAACATGTTTACCACAATGTTAGGGCCAATAGACATCCCTCTGCAATTTTGGGAAGAAATTTATTGCTTAAATTTTACATGCATAAAATTTAGATTTAATATTGGCATTGTATATATATCAACCAAATTCATAAAATAGCTTTTGATGTCTGGTTATGCTGTATGTAACAATTAGGCATTTTTAATGTATATTAAAAACTTAAGGTACTAAGATAGCACTGATTAAATTATTGATGGATACCCATTTCTCCTTTGTTTTGGGAGAAAAATGTGTGCTTTAATGAGACAACCTATTATTTTTATTTATTCAAAAGAAAAAGCATTCTAACCTAATGCTTAAATCACGGGCACATCCATCAGTATAGGTTCCAAAGACATCTCAAATTGCAAACTCCAGTAGTTTCTGTTGCTTCTTAATTTAACACCTGCAATGTTTAACCTGTTGACCTCTTCTTACTTTGAAAGTTCTTTCCTATTTTTCGAATCCTTTGAAAGTCCTCTCTGGTTTAATCTGGCATTTTCTTCACAGACCAAGTTTAAGATCACCTTCTCTATACACCCAAACATTTTTTTCCCCAAGTTTGTCTTCCTTTTCCCTTTTCTTTCTTCCTTATCCATTTCTTCATTCCAAAAATTTCATATTTTTCTGTACCAACACCAAAATGTGGTAGATTTTTTGAATGGGACAGTTAATGAGAAAAAACTCAGCAGCCTTATAGCTTAGAGTCTTTGGGAAATACAGACAAGATAACATGCACCATTAAATTGCAATATAGTTAGAAAACCATTGTGTGCTGTGAGAACACATGGCGGGTTTCAGTAACTCAAATGCATGTAGGGGTGGGGGCTGAGGATTGTCAAGCAATATATGCCAGGTAAAAGAATATTTAAATAGAGGGCTGAAGGGTGAGTGAGTGTTAAACAATTAAAGAAGAAAAAGAACAATACTCAGAAGAGATAAAAGACTATGTGTGAATACTCAGAGAAGAGAGAGAGAAGATAGTACATTGGAGTAACAATAAAAAAATATTTCAGAAAGGCTAAAGAGCCTAATATGATTATGGGTCAAGAGTTGGGCTGGGGTTGGAGTTGCTGCTTAGAATGGGTATTGCTGACATTTGAAACAGGAACCGTAAGCAGTGTAAGATCAAGGCAGGGCTGTAAGACATATTAAGGGACATGAGTAAATTATCCAAAGAAAAATCAGCATCTCTTTCTAAATTTTTTTATTTTTATTTTTATTGTATTTTTTCCACTATCATTTAATCCCCCTGTTCCTTCTTCCACCTGCCCCCTACCCCTCCCACAATCACGACATTGTCGTTCATGTCCACGAGTCCGTTTTCTATTTTGCTCTATCCCTCCACCCAACCAGCCCCATCCGCAGGGCTGTCAGCTGGCTAGCTATGTTCTGTCTGTACTTGGCTTGTTAGTTCAGCTTGTTAATTAGATTCCATATATGAGTGAAATCATATGGTATTTGTCTTTCTCTGACTGGCTTATTTCACTTAGCATAGTGTTCTCCAGGTCCAAGAACTGGTGAGGATGTGGAGAAAGAAGGACCCTTTTGTACAGTTGGTGGACATGCAGACTGGTACAGCCACTGTGGAAAGCAGTATGGAGTTACTTCAAAAAATTAAAAATGAACTACCTTATGACCCAGAGGTTCCATTTCTAGGAATTTATCTGAAGAAACCTGAAACACTAATCCAAAATATATAAACACCCCTATGTTCACAGTGGTATTATTTATAGTTGCCTAGATTTGGAAGCAGCGCAAATGTCCATCAGTAGATGAGTGGATAGTTAGGGGGTTGAAAGATTGGGCAAAAAGGGAAAAGGACTCATGAGCATGAGCAACAGTGTGGTGGTTTCTTGGGGGGATGAGGATATAAGGGAACTAAATGGCAATGGAAAACAAACGTAATAAAGATTAAATTAAAAATAAAAGGAGGTACTTTTATAATAATAAAAAAAAAGAACTAGGGGACATTTACACAATGCAATACTGCTGCAAAAATGCAAAGCCTTTTGGTCTTTTAAATTCCAGAGCCACAAGATGATAAGGTTCATGTGTACAACACCTGATAGTAGTTACTCCAACCTTTATCTCCTTCTCAAAACTCTTCAACTGTAGCTTCTTATATCCACTGTATCCACTGTCCTAGGAAACTCACACTGGGAAGTCCCCCAAAGATCTCTACAGTAAATGTCCAAATGTAACAATATCATCCATCTCATGCCACCGAACCATCTCTCCCTTGTTTATTAAGTTCCTTGACTTAGGAAAGACTATCATCCTTCAGTCAGATACCAAATTCAGAGATGTTTGTCAACATTTGACTTTCTCTTAACCTCACTTCCAATCAGTTCTTAAGTGCTATTAATTTTGCTTCCTCAAAACATTTCAAATCTGCCCAATCTTTTCCACATCGACTGCAGTTGCCTTTAGGTTAGAACATGACTAGGTTTCACACTGATTATTGCCATATCCTGTAAGTGGTACCCTTTTTTTTTTTTTTTTTACTTTTCCTGCATTAGTTCATCATTAATATGGCCACACCGTGAACCTTCAAAAACGGTAAACCCACATTAGCCAGGGCAGAATCGTGTTGAAGCAAGTTGTCTATTGATTCAGATAGTCTGACTTCTAGGACTGTAAAATTTTTTAGCCTCCTCCCTCTCTCCTTTTATCTATATATTTGTAAAGAAAACCCAAAAACTTTCTTTATAAAAGTGATTAAATAAGGCAATATATGCATGAGTCTTCTATTGTATCTGAAACATATAGTTGATTGTTATTAATAATCCCACTTTTCCCATGAACCTCACTTAAAATATTCCAACTGTTTTGATTCATGGGCTACAACAAATATAGCATATGAAGCATTTTATTATTTGAAACCTGTGTCATCACACTCTATTCCCAGTCTGTGCTAAAGCAATCTGAACTGCTGACAGTTCTCCAAATGCACTGCACTTGTTCATACGTGTCTTTACACATAGGTTTACTTGTCTATATTCTAGATTTTTAGGGCTAATGAAGTTATATATTTGTTCAATTGCTACTATATATTCAATGTCTAAGAGAATTAGTAAATGAATTATGTATACTGCAAGCTTTTATTCAGAATTAATTATAATATTTGTATTAGTTATTTCTTTTTAAAAGATTTTATTTATTTTTAGAGAGATGAGAAAGGAAGAAGAAAGACAGGGAGAGAAACATAGATGTTTTTTAAGGGAAACATCAATCAGTAGCCTCTCGCACACCCCCAACCAAGGACCCAACCAGCAACCCAGGCATGTGCCCTGACTGGGAATCGAACTGGTGACCTTCAGTTTAAGGGACAACACCCAACCCACTGAGCCACACCAGTCTGGGCCGATTATTTCTTGATTGGGTAGCTACTGGTATGGTCAAAAGATAACAAAGAAAAATTTTTCCTTACTAATTCTGCCTCAGGGTAGGCAAGACCTTACTTAAGATATTTTTCCTCAAAACTCCTAAAGAGAAGTTTCTCTGCTGATAATTCTGGAGCCAACTGGCTTGATAAGAGCCATTCCTCATGTAAGAAAACAAACAAGTGAACAAACAAGATCAAATTAACAGTTTACATTACTTACAGGAAGAAAAGCAAATAATATCTACCATCCCAACAATATAGCTTAGAATCAGACTTGGTATATTATAAGAATTAATATTTGTTAGTTCACAAGTTACTAATACCCTTGGTTCTTTTCACATTATCTTAAGGGCTGCATAGTAGTTTTCTAGTGGTGCCATAAAAAATTATCACACATTTAATGGCTCAAGCAGAACAAGTTTATTATCCTAAAGCTCTGTAGGTCAAAATTCTGACATTTGTCTTTTTGAGCTAAAAGTGAAGTTGTCTACAGGGCTACATTCCCTTCTGGAAGCTCTGAGGGAGAATTCATTTGCTTACCCATTCAGGTTGTTGGTAAAATTCACTTTCTTTCAATGGTAGAACAAAGGACCCTTTAACCTTGCTAGCTGTTAGCTGAAAGCTATTCCTAGATCCCAGAGGCCACGTGCATTCCTTTGCTCATCTTCCATCATCCTCAGTCTTCAAAGTCAGCAACAACACATGGAAGCTCTCATTTCTTTCCTCACATCTTTCTGAGTGACTCTTCTGCCTTCCTCTTTTACCTTTAAAAGCCCGTGTAGTTAATGGCACTGGGCCTTCATGGCTAACGCAGAATAATCTCCCTATCATAAAACCTTTCATCTTAATTTTATCTGCATAGCCTTTTTTGCCATGTAAATTAATATAGTCACAGATTCTAAACATAAATGCATCAACATCTTTGAGGACATTATTCTGCCTACCACAACTTTGTCTTCTATATAACGTTTTACCATAGGCTGATTTTGAACATTAATCTTAGTTCAATCTTAATAAAATATAAATTTTTGAATTTGTGATTTTTAGTAACTAATTAATTTAAATGATTCAGCTCCATAAAAGGTTCCTATATTTTTATTTAACACATTTTGAACATTATCCAGCCAAAAATATTAATATTACACATTACCTGAGAATTTGGGTTTCATCCAATGCTGAATACCAACTAAAGTCAAATATCTTATGAAAATTATGATGTCCATTGGTTAAATAAATGCTTACAATGTATTTTGATATAATATACATTGTAATTTTTTAGTATTTTTAATATTTTTCATGAATAACTATAAACCTAGTTCTTGAGTCTAGAATTAAGCATAAAATAGTTTTACTTATAATCAAGTTTCATATTAACTAAGATGATTTAAAATAACCCATCTCAATCTCTTGGGAGTACATTTTAGCGCAACAAAAACTTACCCTCCCATTGTCGGGATATGAGCTAACAGTGCTTACTGGAATTCTGAGTCAAGTTTTTGAGCACAGAAATGAGAGTCAGGAAACTTTCTTGTCCATCAGCACTGCCACTAGCCTCCAGCGCTTTTAGTGACTATACCCATAAAAAAATGAGAAGGTTACATTGCAAGAATACTTATAATTTTCTGACTTCAGTTGCTTTCAAGTCACTTCATATGGGTGAAATTAAGAAATAAGCACATTGACAGAAACTGCTGTTTCCAGTACAAAGAGAAAAAATATATACAAAAAAAAAGCTCATAAGTTGAAAATTGAGAAAAAAATTGATTTTCTGTTATTGTTATTAGTACAGTTAATGCCTAGAGACCAAGTCTAAATCTCACAGTTTGCAAAGACTTTTCAGTTTTACAGTTTGTTTGGATTCATTTGATGCTTGCCCTTACCTTTCTTCTATTATTTCTTTTCCACATGGGCTATTTTATTGATAAATCAAAAGAAAAAGGATCAAATAGACAAAGCAACAAAGCTGTAAAGTGCTCACTTCAAGAGTTGCAGCGAATCTAATTAATTTTTCATCTGGTTCTCATGTATTAGAGACCAATCAATTTGGGATTATGTTTACAGAGTTATAAAAGGAGAAGAGACCTGGCTCTCAATTTGTTGTCTCTTCTGTCCAAATTAGTCAGTTAAATGATCCCAGGGGATACCATAAAGTATATAAATAGGTTCTTGTAAGTACCTTTTCTTTTAATTACAGATCAACCTGTCAACATTTTCTGTAGACCTTGACTTTGCTAGAAGGGCAAAAATCAAACAATGGGGCTTTATTTCTCAGATTTTTTTTCTTTGCTTATCTCACTGACGTAGTTTAGTTAAAATATCTACAGAGAGATATTTTAACAGGAGGAGGTTTAGAGTGCAAGAATTGACTATCACTCAATAAAAGGAGTTTCCAGTCATATAACAAAGTGATATTAAGATTAATGGCCTTTATCCTATAAGAATTTGTCACCCTTAGGGATATACTGAATTACTCCAGAAAATGGAATTGTATGAAATAGTAGAAATGGACACTATATTTTATGAAAATAAAGAACCTGGAAAAATAGGGTCTTCTAAAATGAAGTTCCCAGAACATTAAGGTAGAATAAAAATAAAATTTATGTATTGATTAAAGTTTGCTGGTGTACCTGTGCAAGGTTTGAGGTACATACATTAAGGTGCTCTAAAGCCAGTGTTAAAAATCACTACTCTAGGACCTGGCATTTTAAGATAATTGACTCGAGACTATCTAGTAACCTTTAGAATCATCTCTAAATTCTATTTCTCTCTCTCTCTATTCAATCGATCAACAAATCCCCAAGGTCTCTGCTTAACTCTATTCTTCCTGATGTTTTATCATTGCTCACCTGGCCTGTTGCAATACATCCTAACCACTCTATCTAACTCCCATCAGGATTATTCCAATATCTTCTGTACTGTGTTAACACATTTTTTATATAACACATCCTTTACACAACTGTTAAAGTTACTTTCTAAAATGTAATCAATACTCTTCTATCAATCCTGATATTTTTATAACTCAGAGTTTAAAAATATTCACAGTCTCTCTGAAGGTCTTTGGAAACTTCATTTGTTCCATTCTACTCAGGGAATCAGGAAATGTTATACAAATAGTCTCTTCATACCACAGGCTGACAATAAATATCAACATGACTTATTCTGAAATTCTGCCCAGATTCTCAGTTTCTGGGTCAGGAGAATTTAATAGACTTTAGAACAACAGCTAAAAATTTTTTTCTAGACTACTATGTGCCAGAAAAAATTTTTGATATGAAGTACAAAATACTGGAGAAGAGGTGAAATGAGTATTTAAAAATATGCCAATATATTTTGTGCAAACTTTAGTTTTTAAAAAAAACCACTAAACAGAATTCCTAACCTTTAATATGATATAAAATGAATTTTAATAATTTTAAAGTACTTTTACTTTAAAAATCAGTTTATTGTTTTATTAGACATAAGTGTCTCCTCACATTCTTATCAAAAACTTTTTTTTTTGGTAAGATTTTGTTTATTTATTTTTAGAGAGATGGAAGGGAGGGGGGAAAATAGAGGGAGAGAAACATCAATGTGTGAGAGACACATTGACTGGTTGCCTCTCACACACCCCCAGCCAAGGACCCAGCCCACAACCCAGGTATGTGCCCTGACTGGGAATTGAACTGGTGACCTTTAGTTTAAGGGACGACACCCA
Source organism: Mormoops blainvillei (assembly GCA_004026545.1). Lineage (NCBI taxonomy): Eukaryota > Metazoa > Chordata > Mammalia > Chiroptera > Mormoopidae > Mormoops > Mormoops blainvillei. The sequence continues at coordinate 126,069 of PVJD01001275.1, read as the reverse complement.
ACCCACTGAGCCACACCAGTCTGGGCTAGAACTTTTCATTGAGATAGCTTGGAAGAGGAATGAACTTGCACTGTAAATCCAGCTGGAATCACAGAATGCCAAGATAAGTTCTGAGATTCATTTACAACACTCTGGGACTTCTTTTCCTCACTTTTGGGAAGATTAGTTGGGGCAGGACGCTTTTTATCTCTATGCAAATAATGATCTGAAATTCATGGCTCCCTTATGATATAGTTTAAATATTGGATCAGTGTTGAGTCCCTTCAAAACCTCAAGAGGATTTCTTTATATTATTTTCATTGGGGTTTTATAGCTTTTTTAGCACTCAGTTGGGAGTCAAGTGAAAGAACTTGCTTTCTATCCCTTTCCTTCAGATTCATTAGCTCGGCGTTTCCTAAACTGTATGAGATAGTTGTAGTTGTCTAACCTAAAAGTACATTCCATTTTTAAGTCTTTCGTGAAAGACTGAGGAAGACACAGTTAAAATAGATTTTACAGCCCTGGCTGGTGTGGCTCAGTAGATTGAGTGCTGGCCTGTGAACCAAAGGGTCCCCAGTTCGATTCCCAGTCAGGGTGCATGCTTGAGCTGTGGGCCAGGTGTCCCCAGTTGTGGGTACTTGAGAAAGGCAACCACACATTGATGTTTCTCGGCTTCTCTTTCTCTCTTCCTTCCCCTCTCTCTAAAAATAAATAAAGAAAATCTTTAAAACAAATAAATTTTACATTTTCTTAAGCCAAGTTTACTAAGGTATAATTTATATATAGTAAAATTTACCTTCTTTAATTATAAAGTTCAATGCATTTTGAAAAATATATATTGTCTTCTAACAACCACTGCAATAAAGATATAGAACATTTTAATCATTCTATAGGGTTCCTTAACCACTCTGCAATCAATTCCCTCCCTTAGCACCCAGCCTCTGGCAATTTTGATCTGATTTCTGTCCCTTTTTAAAAGTTTTTCCTTTTTCATAATATAAGTGGAAATGCCCCGTATGTTGCCTTTTACGTTTAACTTATTTGGCACTAATGATTTTGACATTCACACATGTCACTGCATTCATCAGTATTTGTAGCTTTTTATGTCTGAAAAGTATTCTGTTGTATGAGTGTATTAAAGTCGATGCAGGTAGCCAACAATGGACATTTGAGTGTCTAAATGCTAAATCATCTCCCGAAGTAACTGTTCTATTTTTCATCTCCATTAGAATCCTACTCTAGAACTTCTGAATCACAAATTCCTAAGGTAGAAACCAGGAACCAACATTTAAAAATAAAAGCCAAGTTGGTTGTTATGCACGTAAAAGTATGAGGTACCAGCATGCCTATCTCCAAGTCTGGTATTATTTCTCCTAACTAAAACTAGTGTCAGAATTATTATCAAGAAATGTTTATTGAATCACTGAGTTTACCAGCTACCTACACAAACATGATAGCTGTCTGGCTGACACACGACATGCATTATTTTTCTATCGCCACTGTAAAAAGTCACCACAAACTTGATAGCACAAAATTTTCCCTCAGAGTTCTGCAGGCTAGGAGTCCAATACAGGTCTTACCGGGTAAAAAAATCAAAGAGCTGGCAGGGTTATATGATCTAGGAGAGAGTTTGTTCCCTTACCTTTATCGGCTTCTAGAGGTTGCCTGCATCCCTGGGCTCATGGCCCTGTTCTCCGACTTCAAAGCCGGCACCCTTGTATCCCTCTGACTGTTCTTCCATCTGAGTGTTTCCTTCTGACTCCAGCTAGAAAAGGTTCTCCTCTTGTAAAGACTCACGATTAATGGCTCCCACCTAGCTGGTTAATCCAGGATACTCTCCCCCTCTCAAGGTCCTAAATTTAATCCATATACTCAATGCTTTCTGACATGTACAGCAACACACTTATAGCTTCCAAGGACCGGGATGCATCTTTCAGGGCCATTATTCTGCCTACTACAGACTTTAACATTCTCACAAAATTATTGGACAACATTGACAGTTTTGCTTTCTTACTGAAAATCTGAACCTTGTTTCCATTTCATCATTGATACAATGTGAAATAAGCCTTGGAATTTCTGTTTTTCTATCTACAATAAAAGGCATAGAAATAGGTGTTTATAATATCAAAACACTGATGTCTGTAAATGTGGAACAATCTCAGCAATGTTGTTCATCGCATCCTGGTTTGTGGGGTGCACGTTTGCAAACGTTAGGGAGTTGCCAGCATTGTTTACACGGTTATTGGCCTTCGGCCTTTCCCTGTTGACCGCCGGCAGCAAGGCGAGAACGCAGTGAGCCGATCAGACTTGGAAGCGCACAGTGAAAGCAGGGCATGCCGCAGCTGGTCCCGTTAGGTAAAAGCAAATTGTTACTTACGTTAAGACAAAATATACTCCAACCTAAAAATATAGTATGTACGTTTTACATTTCTCAAAGCATTTAGACTATTAATGTACGTAACCAAAACCATGTAAAAAAAATTTAAGATGCTTTTGAATATGATTACCCCAATTATTTGATTTATACTTATATTAATTTAGGAGCTATAATAAGGAGAAAAGAACCAGAAATTAGAATTTAGAAAATTCAGGTTTTAATCCTGAATCTATCATGTACTGATGTACTGAGAGGCTTGAGATAAACGTGTAACTTCTCTAAACCTCAGTTTCCTAATCTGTAAAAAGTAAATAGTGACGCCTCCTCCCAAGATTGTAATGTGTATCAAGGGTAAAATAATTGTCAGTGCTGGGGTCATCATCATTATCATCATTATTTTTATAGTACATACCTCATAGTATTTTTGGATCGCAAATGAGATGTTATATTAAGTCATTCAGGACTAGAATCCGGAAAAGTATAACTGACAGTAAATATATCATCACTAACATTGGCAATGTATCTAAAAGTCTAAAGCTTCCCCTTCCATTCCAAATACTCACCAATTAATGATTAATAGACATTGTTATGTGGGTGTTATAAGCCACCCACAATGTAACAATTTCACTCCTAGATGTATATTGGGAGGAACTCAAATGTCTGCAAGAGGAAAAATAGGAGAATGTTCTTAGCAGCATTGTTTGCAACTGCAAAAATTTAGAAACAGCTTCTTTGTCCACTAGACAATGAGTAGCTAACTTGTGGAATAGTCATTCAATGGAATACTGTGTGACATTAAAAGAGAATCACACAGAGCTGCATAGAAAATGGGTAAAGCAATAATAATTATTAGGTGAATAAAAAAGGTTACAAAGCTATGCTTTTAGAGTGAGACGAAAGGAGGTTTGCAGTTGTTCATATGGAAAATAATATAATAATTAATAAACAATAAATAATAAACTCTGTGTCTCATTCTCACAACAGTAAACCTATTTTTTTCCCACCCTATAGAATAAGATATGTACTAAGATATATTTATGTAAACTTTTAAATCATTACATGCATAGTGGAAGTATAAAGAAATATATGTAGACTTGGAAGTAGCATTGCCAGACAAAGTAGAGGGTGCTTGGTGAAATCTGGCTTTCAGAAAAATAATGAACAATTTTTTAGTGTAAGTATATCTCATGCAATATCTGGGACAACTAAAAAGTTTTTGGTTGTTTATCTGAAATTTCCTTTTACTGGTGGTCTGTATCTTCATTTGCTAAACCTGGCAACCCAATGAAGGAAGAAGTGCACACAGGCTTCAATTGTACTGGTGATGTTTTCTTTCTTAAGGTTGGTGATGAGTAAATGAGTATATGTTGCATTAGTCTTTATGCCATTTCCAAAGTCTTAAATATTTTATAGTATGTTAAAATATTAACAGGCAAAAAATGAACCATTCACCAGAAGAAAATCTCTAGTTAACAGATAAAACTAAAAACCAGAACCGACAATAAAGAATCTGGAAGGATGACTAAAAATAAGGTAAAAAAAAAAAATAACTAGAACATATAAAAAGAAAAATTATGAGAAGAAAAAGCAATAAAGTAAAATCATGGTCCATTTTTGTGTTATTAACATCTTTTTATTTTACGGCATTTATTTTTTTCCAGATCAATGAGATGGAATGCTTAATTAATTACAGAATTCAACCTAGAAACAAAAACTTGGATCTTAGGTATTTTTACAGACTCTGTAATAATTTCATTTATATTTCAATCAATGAAAACATATTTGGCCACGGGTAAGAAGCATAATAAATGAAATATTTAAATCTATAGAACAAGTTGCAAAGAGTTGGCCATCAATTATTTTAAACCTAGAAGAGAAAAAATGTGAGTAGATGAAACAGAATAATGAGATATACATCTACATCTCTCATCAAAATGAGAAAACAGTGGCTCTCATTCTTGGAGAGATCACCTGGAAAGCCTTAGCAATACGAATGCCTGGCACTCACTGCAAGCAAGTCGGACTTAAATGGTCTGCAGGGGGAAGCAATGTTTTCAAGTCTTTAAAACTCCCAGGTGATTCTAACATACGGTCAGGGTTGAGATTCATAGCCCTAAACCTTGAAAAGTCCATCCTGTGTGGGAGATAATGTAAAACCAAAATGCTCGCACTGTGGATTGAGGAGCTGTTTCCTCAGAGAACAAATTCAAATATCACCTGACTTCATAGACTTTATACTCAGGGTTTAATATAAGTGAGAGTAAAACAGGTATTGTGGAGGCACAATGCCTCCACAGTGCTGAATAAACAGATTTCACTGAAATACTGGAAGTATGTAAATAGTACCCTAAAGGATAATGACACTTGCCATTTACATAATAAGTCTTGAGAACCTTCAGTGAAATCTTAAGAAAATGGGAAAAAGTCTAATTTCAAAATGTGGAAAATGAACACTTACAAACCTTTAGAATGAAAATACTTCAGTGTCTCCCAGAAATCCCCTGCCTTTACCACAATGAGATAGATTTAAGACAGTCAGTTTTTATTTCTAGTTGAGTAACATGAGCTTTGGTTTATGGCCCTTTTTCCCCTAGCCTCCTAATTAAATGACTAAATCCCATCCCCAGCATTACCTACAGAACATGACTGGAGAAAGACGAGCCATTACAGAAAGGAGGAAATGCTATTATGGCTTTTGAGGCCTGTAACCACCGACTCTCTTAGGAACCCTATTATGGCTGAACATTTGTGTTATTGGTATTGCAACTCGATTCACATATATCAAGCTGTAAACTCCATTTACAGTCGATCCATATTTCCGGGTCTCCTCTCGTAACTTATTTATTTATGTGTTTCACTTTGGAAGAAGTTATGTGCTTCAAACTATCTTCATCCATTGCCAGTGATTATGGAGCTGCTGTTTGTGGTTTAAAAAAAAAGCATCCTGTCCTTGTTAACTGAGATCCAGACATCTGCTGTTTTACCTTTGGTTTTAGTTAGAGCTTCATAAAAATTTGTCATGCTGCTTCATGTGATTTAGATCTACTTTCAGTTCAAAAGAACAGGAATAATATAAGTAATTGTTTCCCTTGGTGAAGAATGCTGATCAAGACCAGTTTCACAAATCAGGATAAACAGACACCATGTACAAATGAATTGCATATATAGTCCTTTTATAACTTAAAGCAATTACCCAACAATGTGTTCATGTGTTTAAATTCAGTTCTTTAGAAACAAATGACTGGTCCACAATCATTAAGCAGGTGAAGGGCTCGATTAACTCTAAAATGCATGAAATGCATTGATAGAATAGCTTGAAATGTTTGGTGAGCCTCCATTTTCTTCCCCACTCATTATGTTTACCTAAGTGAAGGATTTCTCCTTTTTCCATGTTTAAATTCATTTCATTGACAACAGACATTGCAAACTCCTCAATGATTTCTCTGTGCCAAATGAATTTCTGTCAAAAGGCTCAGATGAAATCTGTCTACACCTGGTGACCAAACTGATCCAGCTGCAACACAAGATGAAACAGATTATTCATCTAAGTTTGGCCGTGCCAAAGCCTGCTCCCTCCTACACACAGGAGCTGAAAGAGAGCAAATAACGTTATCTTACAACCAGAGTTCAGAGTAGTTGAGTGTTTTCATTACCTGTGGACATCAATGGCTCTGGGACATAATTCATCATGTTGAAATTACTTCATTATTTTAATGAGGTTTTTCCTCTTTCCTCTAACTACGATAAAAAGTACAGGGGAAAGAAATTTTATCTCATTATTTCTGAAACTAAAAGAGAGTGAAGGAAGCGGAATAGAGATGCACAGAAAACCTGCAAAACAGAGGCAGCCTTGCCCACTGCTGCTGATCTTTCCTTCCGCCGCAGCAAAGACCAAGGGCGTGTGACGACCAGGCTCTGTGGGCGCTCTGAGCTCAGGGGCAACGTGGCTGCTGGGACCTCGGTATGTGAAGCAAAGAGATTTTATTTCAAACTTTTCAAAAGCTGTTAACCCTGCATATCTGAGAGCAAGTTTTTTGAAAGAGAGAATGTATATATCTAAGCTAACACTACGTAAAATTAAATGACCTCACTGCTCTTCAAATCAGGTAACTTCACTGTTATTCTGTAATAAAGGTATAAATTAATTGCTATGTTTAGAAAGTGGAAGAATGGAAGATGTTCTTTGAGTACGTGAACTTGTATACATACTATGTATTAAAATATTGAAATAGCTTCTGTTTTATGAGAAAGAACTTCATTGGGATTAATTCTGAATAGCAGATAAGCCAAATCCCAGAAGACTGGTCAGCCTTTAAGATTTTGTTTTCTTTAAAGCAGTGATTTTCAAACTTTAATATAAATCAGAATCATCAGAATCATGGATCCCTGAGCTCCCCCCACACAGTTGCTGATTTAAAGGTCTTGGCTAGAGCCTGAGAATTTTCATTTCTAACAAGTTTCCAGTTGTTGCTAATGATGCTGGTCCAGGGACCACACTTGGACAACCACTGTCTTAAAATCACCGCAGGGCACGGCAACCATGTTGTTTTGCAGAAGTAGCCAAGGCATGTTCTTGCATCCTAAGGCCTCAGAAGCCTTTCACCGTGAAGAGTGTTCTCAGAGAAAGACACTGACTTTTAGTAAGCATGAAATGTTGGATTGATACTTTGTTGTCTTGCTTCTCATTATCTAAAACAAATCACTTGCATTAAAAAGATGAGTAAAGCCATTGTAGTGGGTATGCTCCAAGGACCTCTTACTGTTTTGCATTCACTCTTACAATATAATGCTAGAGAAAAACATACGTGTTCTATTACTATTGCTGAAAGGTAAAATTTCATATAACTCAAAAGCTTTAAATATGCTTGACATCACTAGCCATCAAAGAGTTGCAAATTAAAACCACAATGAGATATCACCTCACACCTGTCAGAATGGCTACCATCAATAAATTAACAAACAAGTTCTGGCAAAGATGTAGAGAAAAGGAAATCCTCATGCATTGCTGGTGGGAATGCACACTGGTGGAACCATCCTGGAAAACAGTATGGAGTTCCCTCACAAAATTAAAAATGGAACTTCCTTTTGACCCAACTATTCCACTGCTGGGATTATACCCTAAGAATCCTGAATTACCAATTCGAAAGAATTTATGCACCCCTATGTTCATAGCAGTGTCATTTATGATAGCCAAGATTTGGAAACAGCCTAAGTGCCCATTAGTAGATGAGTGGATTAAAAAGCTGTCATATATTTACACAATGGAATACTTCGAAGCAGAAAAAAAGAAGGAATTGTTACCTTTTGCAACAGCATGGATGGAAATGGAAACAATCATGTTAAGTGAAATAAGCCAGACAATGAAAGGCAAATACCATATGATTTCTCTCATAACTGGAATCTAAGGAACAAACTGAACTAATGAACAAAATAGAATCGGAGGCCCAGAAACAAGGAACAGGCTGATAGCTATAACAGAGGAGGAATGAGGTTGGGACTGGTTCAAAGAAAATGAAGGATTAGACAAAGAACATATATGCATCACCCACAGATATGAACAATGGTGTGGGGCTTGGCTCTGAGCTGGGGAGGGGAGCTCTGGAGGGACAGGGGCAAAGGGGGGAAAATTGGGACCACTGGAATAGCATAAAGAATAAAAAAATTTTTAAAGCTTCGTATCATGACAAAATCTTAGATTTTTGTGTCCCAAAGATTAAATCTGGAAGACACATATGTTATGTAGTCCATCCAACTCAGTTCCTCCTTTCCAATGACAGAACTGGGACCCAGAGGGCAGAAGAGCACCCCAAGGTCACGGAGCTATATGGTTAAGATAAGAGGCAGATTGGAACCAAACTTTCTGGGTTCTTCCAGTGCTCTGTTTTTATCCCACATTCACAAACTTTTCCATAGCCCAACTCATTCATTAAAAAAATGGTATTATACATATGAAATTTGAGTCAGAAACTGCTCGCCACTGACCAAGCAAAAGAAGAAAAGAAAGGATAGAACTAACATCTTACTGACCACTCTGTGTCAAGCACTGTGCCAAATAATTTTAATGAAATGTCTATTACAGTTTTCTATTTAATCCTGATAGCTACTTTGAGAAGTATTACCATCCCATCTTTATCAGGAAGTCTTATATTGGTTGAACACAAATGAGGTGATCTTATTATCATAAGACATAGCCCCTATCCAAGAAAAAAAATCAAGAACTGAACAAACTTCAAAACAAATAATTTTAATAAAATGTAATAAGAGCCATAAAAGAGATAGAGATGAAGAAAGGAGCAGTGAACATGACCTATGAAGAAATGTTAGCAAAGCTGACATTTATTGGTCATGTATCACATGGTAGGAAATTAACTCACACCAATCTGATTTGATCTTTTCAACAACCCTGTGCAGAAGGTTTTGCCCCATTTTACAGATGGAAAATAGAAATAGAAAGGAACATGTCCAAATTCAAAACAGAGGTATGCTTCAAAATAAATGTATCCAACTCCAAAGCCCATGCGTTTCCCACATGCTCTTCCTTTCATCGTGTGTGCTATACTAACATCTGCCTCTCTACATTTGAAATGTAGAATTTCTCTAATATGTGGATTGCTCTGCTTTTTACCTACAGGTAGTCAACAAACTTCCACTCTGCTCTCGGAGTAAATCCTGTGCCTCTGAAAAGGTAGCTTCGGTGCACACAACAGTGCAAGCTGAAAAAGTGCCTGCAAAATAGTACTAACAGTTTTACTGGTAAATTTTTGCCCTTCCCAGATGCTTCAGTCCACGTTATCGTAGGATGCCTTTCTTTCCTTTTGGCAATCCTATTATGAGCTTCACCCTTAAATGGAGGCAGAGAGAAAGAAAGCTCCCTCCTTGGAGAACCAGAAACAAATAGCATTCCAAGTGCATTATTTTCATAAAGAAATTTACTCACTCGTAAGATAAATAGAGTTGCATTGATAAGCTGGGTGTCTCTAAAGACTTTCCCACACTTGCACTTTCGAAAAAATTAATAGTGTAAAAGAGAGTGCTTTAAGAAACGAGTGGTACAGTAACTGCATTCTGTTTTATTAGAGAAAGATAGACTTCCCTCCCAGGGTAACAAGGTTTTTCACAGCTATCAGCCCTGCAGACTGATTAGATAGAGTTAAACCCATCAGGGCCATGCAGTATCTGTTAATTCTTGGGCGGATCATGGGACTCTGGATACAAACAGCCCCGTACCCCGGGAGAGCATTATCCTGGGCGGTGGAATGATGCCTGACTGCTGCCTGCTTCTGTTTCCCTTTGCTCTTCTGTCAATGCCATGAGGGGCTCTGGGCTTTAAGAACCTCCAGAGACTAATAATGCAAGTGCTAATCGTTAGCATCTCCCAGAATTCTTGTAGTTCTCATCTCCTCCAGATTCTCCGGCTGCTGTTTGTGTAATTGAATAAAACAACACAGCCAAAGGGAGGCAATTTATCTTGTGAGCCTCTTGTAGCAGAGGAGCCTAGCTGGGTTGCATAACAAAAATTCAGGCAGAAGAAATAATTGATCATCAGGGGCCTGTAGGTGTGGTCTCTCCTCTTTAAAAAGAGTTAAACTGAAAGGGGGAAAAAAGTTTTAAAAGGAATTTAAAATCTTTACACTTTAAAGCAATCTCCAAGAGGTCTCTCTTCACTGGAAAAAAAAACAAAAAACAACATTTCAGCAGAAACCATGCAGGCAGAGCAGCATTTGTTATTCAAAACCAATAAATATTGGGGAATGACATCTTAGGCTAAATAGGTCTATCCTGTGCTCACTGGCTTTGAATCACCAAATTGAAAGTGTAGTTAAGAGATTATTAGTCTAGCATAACCAGTTAGATGCAGAGTATAAAATATAATACAAGTGTCCTGACACCCTCTCAATATTGATTCTGCTATCATTATGTGGCCTATCATAATAAACTCTGGAGTGTGATGTTATTATCACATCACACCCTAGAGAACAAAAGTCACACAACTGTTGGACTGAAGAACACCTACACATTTATGTATCAGACACTTTTTGAGAAAACTCTCTAGGTATACGGATACAAATACAGGTGATCCAGGAATATTTCTAGGTTTTTCACTATGTCTAATAGCTCAGGAGGCACTAGTAGATAAATAAAAGCAGAAAAGAAAGAATGGGACTATGGATTAGCAATGAGCAGTTTCAACCTCCCCTGGATAGTTGTTAGAAAGGGAACGAAGGCCCAACCCCAAACCTACTGAACCTGAATCTTCATTTTAACCTGACAAATTATGTTAATAATCTTTTATTATTTAGTCTTCAAAACTCCCCTTCATTTACACCAGCTGCACCAAAATATTTTAATACTTCAGGGAAACGCACTTAAGGAAAAAAAGAAATAAAGGAACCAAGTGGAAATTAAGGGTAACTAGCGTCTGAAATATAGTAGGGCATTAAAAAATCCCTTATTTATTATTAGTTTACCTTCGAGTTTTCTTTCTATTCTTTTTTTCCCTTCCTTCCTTCCTTCCCCCTTTCCCCCCTCCTCCCTCCCTCCCTCCCTCCTTTCCTTCCTTCCTTCCTTCCTTCTTTCCCTCCTTCCTCTCCTTTCTTCAATCTTATCCTAGGTTTATTTTTACCTTTCATTTTGTCTTCTAATTATGGACTAAGTTCTGGCAACATCATCCCAATTTGCTCCTTCTTGTATCAAGGGGACATGACTCCTGCCGGGGGCATGATTGCTTCATGGTTCTAAGCTTCTACTGATGGAGTTACACTTCACCACAAACCACTTACCATCTGAGCCTCAACAAAACCCTCCTTCACCTGCTATTACTTCAAGCCAACTTTCTTACTGGCATTTCCTTCCCTGTCATTTTATTTATAGGTCTGCTGATAGAAGAAGGGGATCCCCCAGGAAGAAGCTACAGCAGTGTGATTAAAGTAATCATACTGGACTGAATAAATGCAGAGAATGCTAACCAAAAATGGACTCTTAATATGGGCTTCTGAAAGTGAACGTTTTCGAGACCATAAAAGTGCGAAATATATTATCTCCATCTCCACCAGATCCTTCTCAAAAAAAAAAAAAAAAAAAATTGAAACAGTAGGAAGTCTCAAAGCTTATTTTCAGCTAATTAGTATTAACATACTTAGGCATATATAATCTTAAAAATAGCAAATAAAAGCCCAAAGTTAAGATACTGAAGAATTATTACACTGTTCTTTATGGGATTTGTTTTCTCATGGATTTCCAAAGAAAGTAATAATAAAAAATATTAATAACCCAGAAAAAAATATAATTATATGACAAGTCCCACTAATCCACATTTCAGTGAGCTATTTAGGTAAAGTAAGATGGTCTCAGCTCTAAATAATATAAATTAAACAGATAAATATGAGAACAAAGTGAGAAAAGCAATGTAACAGGGATGAGATCTAAAAGATGAAAGCTCTTGTGGAATGGTTTTATTGATCCCAGAAAAAAGTATAATAAAATTTACTTGCAATTTCACAAGAAATCAGAAACTGGTGGATTTTTGCCTGTGTTTTTATTTCTAATTTTAGTCTATATTTATGCATTTGTCTATTACTGGAACTTACTGTATGGCAGAATATTCCAACCAAGTCCTATTGTCAATCCTCAACCATGACTAAATCCTAGTGACTTTTCGATTGAAGCAGTGAGGGCATCCACGCTTGCCTAGAACTTAGTGAGATACCAATAATCGCTGGTTTGTTTTGTTCTTACCTCCCTTAACTACTTATTATTCCTCTTCCAGACCTGAAAAAAGTAACCAGAAAACTCACAAAACCGGTGTGCATTGGATCATTTCACCCCACGTTTGTCATCTCTCGGCCAGGTCCTCAGGATTCTAAGAAATGACTGCATTTTTCTTACTTTGACTTTTCTGTGTCTGGCAGAAGCTAGTCTTATTTCATTCATTCTTTGAACTCCCCACATTCATTTTCCTTGGTTCACCTCAGTTTGCCCTCTTCCTTTGCATCTATTACACAGGCACTCCTTTGGCCTCCTCCACGTCCTTCCTTTAACTACTGCTCTGTGTCTTCACAAAACTTCCATCACCCTCATTTGCAAAGGTAATCCCTCTACTTGGTCCTCAAGTCTCATACCTCATGCTTCTCTGGAACCCTCTTCTTTCCATTATGTCATTCTTATGCCTTCAGCTGTTCCTTTGCATTGATCCTTGCTCTCTCCTGTCCTCAAAAGGTTATATAGTTATTCTCCTGCCACCTCCAAACAGCACAAATTCATTTTGTGTCAGTATCTCACACCTGTTTCTCTCAGAAGAATCGTGTACACTTGCCTATGTATATGTACTTTTTCTATATGCTGTTGCCTTAAAGAAGCTCATTTTTAATTTAAGCTAAACATCTGAATTACTTGAATTTAAATTCCACTCAGTAGCAATTAAGAAAGTGGTGGGGCTTATCATAACTTGGACAAATTCCTGAAATAATGCAGGTTGCCAGCAAAGACTAAAAACTGTTCAGGTGCTCTGAGAGGAAACTGAAGCTACAGGGCCTGGACTAAGAGGGCATGAAGAAATCCAGGTTTATTTCTGGGCCCTCCTGCTCCATTGATCTATAGTCTGTTTGTGTGCCTGTACCAAAGAAATCCACTGAGGAGGGGTCAAAATGAGCCTGTGAGTGCTAGTTTTCCAATTTCTTACTGCCTAATTTGTGAGAGGAATAACTGAAAAGGGAGATTTTTAAAAAATATATTAGGAAGTCTCCTCTCATGAAATTGCTTCCTTACACATTTGACGAAACTAAAGTTCAAACTAAATGGAAGCTTAAATATAATTATATTTAATACATAAAATTCTGTAAGTCTTTATATTAATTTCTTAAAATAAAAATATTTAGTCATCAGCTCATATCAACAATGGCTGACCTGGAACCAATAAAACGAAATATTCTGCTTATTTTTCTATTTGTATGTTTTCTTTTAACAGAGTAAATTAACTAACAAATGTTGCTTGAACTAAAATTAGACTTTTTCCATTCCAAAAATGATCATCGGCACATTAAAAAAATCATATAGCTCATTAAAAGAAATACTAGTAAATAGTAGAGAATCAAAAATAGAAATTGAAAATAACAATCAATCTGTGAAAAGGCGTTTCTTTCTTGAGACTATTTCTGATCAATGGTAACATACATTAGGAAGCTTCCACATTGTATGGTAACAGTTTACTGATGCCTTACGAGACCACCAAATCTCTCTTATTGGGCTTTAGCCCAATATGGACAGAGAACACATCCAACAGCTTTCCATTTTTGCAGTGATAATGTAGAAGCACCCTCACACATACTTTTTCTTACATCATTCAATACTGTCCAAATCAATGAGCCTCTTCATTTTTGCTACATGTAGTCATTCTAATTTCAGGTATACACATCAGTTATTTACTATTCTGAAAGACAAGGTGATGCGTGTGTTCAGGTCTTTATTCTTCGTTCCAAGGATGACCACAGATTAGCTATCACACAATCTTCAGCTATGAAAATTTCATGAAAATATGGCAGGGACCCATACTTCTCAAACGCTCTTATCTATCTGCCACCCTTCCAGCAACTGCTATATACATTACCTCTCCCCATTTTGACTATATAGCTATTACTCTAAAACATTTTAAGCTCCAGGGGATCTCTGAGGCAAATGTGTAAGTCTTTTATCTTTAAAAATAAAAATGTTAGTTTTAGATGAGAATGCCTTTGAAAAGTAAACCCGCTGAAATGATTTTTCATGCTCTAGACACCAATGCCCCAAGCACATAAGTGAAATAAGGTGTAGACTTCAAGACTGGACAGAATGAATATTCTTGTTTTAAGAAAACACAGAAAGTCTGGTTTTATTGCAAACATTCCACATGTAAAATAAAGTATTTTTCCTTACTTTAGTGGGCTTCTAAATTGATGAGCTGCTTAAAGCAGCAATACTGGCTGCGCATATGCTAAAATAGCTGCCAGATGATGGCTATTCCAAGGATACCACAGGACACCCTAACAGTATGTAGGAGAAGGGTAGGAGAGAGAGAGACTATGCAGAACTGACAGTCCTGATAGGAGCAGATGGTGGTGAATACTCGCAAGGCTCTTTAGTGCACACTGTTCCTTATTCCAAGCTATTGTAAGGGGACTTACTGCATGCCAGAATTTTCAAAGCTAATTGCTTTTGTTCCTGCTGCCATAACTGTGTTTGTCCAAGGGAAAACCTGGGGGTGAGGGGACAGAAGAGAACATAGTGTGGACTGTCTGACAATCTACTAGTTACTTATTAAACTGTCTATTAATCATGTGATTTCACGGTTCATAGATTCCAGAAGGTGCAGCCAACAATAGATCAGACGCCTTTTGAGGTTGGAGAGTGAAAAAAGAGAGAAGTAGGGGAGGGCAAGGATTGGAAAAGGCTATGCTTACCTTCATGAGAAAGCCGTTAAATCAAGCTCAGTGTTGAAAAAAAAAGTTATCTAGACAAAAAAGCATCAGACTGCATCCACAGGAAAATTAGGAGAGATTGGGGGTTTCTCCTGAGCCTGAGTATAGAGTTCCTGAAGAGATGTGCTTCCTGTATGTTCCCTGTGAGAGATTCTGTTTCCACATGTCATCTCTAAGGTGCTTGCTGTCCGCATTTTCCTTTCTGAGCACCCACTGCGTACCGTGGACAACTATAAAGGGTGGAACATACAGTGAATTAATCAGGTTTCTTCAGAGAAACAGAGCCAATAATATGCGTAAATAGACAGATTTATTTTGAGGAATTAAGTCATGTGATTTTAGAGGCTTGAAAGTCCAAAATACACAGAGTAGACCAACAGGCTGGAGACCTGGAGAACAGGTGATGTCATAGCCCAAGGCAGCTATATGGAGGCATAACCCCCTCTTTTAAGGAGGACTGCAGTCTTTTCTCCCTTAAGGCTTTCCACTGATTGAATGACTAATTTTATGATCCATAGGATCATATAAATAAGATCTATAGATCTTACCCATATTATGGAGAGTAATATGCTTTTCTCAGTCTACCAATTTAAAACTTAATCACACCTAGCCACAACCATTACAGTAACATCTAGACTGGTGTTTGACAAAATATCTGAGTACTGTGTTCTAACCAAGTTAACAACAAAAATATTAATTATTACAAGCAATCACTCTCTTCGCTTAACTTAAAAATGAATAAATCTCCACAGAAATTTTCCTCAATTTACATGAAAATGTCCTCTGTGAAGATCTATTCAGGAAAACTAAACTTTATCATGGTTTCCTCTGTTTCCCAGACATAAAATATATATATATATTTATATTTATATAAATATATATATATATTTTAGAAGTTATACAAGACTTTAATTTTTAAAATTTTGTTGTTGTTCAGGTACAGTTTTGTCCATTTTCCCCCTCACCACTCCCCCCTTCTCCCATCCTTAACCCCACCCTCCTTGACTTTGTCCATAAGTCTCCCATGTATGTTCCTTGACCACTCTTCCCTCATTCCCCCTCATCTTCTCTTCACCCCCTCCTCTGTTTACTGTCAGTTTGTTCTTCACTTCAATGACTCTGGTTACATTTAACTTGCTTTTTTGTTCTGTTGATTAGTCTCCACTTAGAGGTGAAATCATATGGTATTTGTCTTCTCCAGGTCCATTCACACTGTTGCAAATGGTAAGAGCTCCTTCTTTCTTTCTGCTGTGTACTATTCTATTGTATAAATGTACCAAAGTTTTTTGATCCACTCATTCACTGATGGTCACCAAGGTTACTTCCAACACTTGGCTATTGTAAATGGTGCTTCTGTGAACACTGGGGTGCATAGGTTCTTGTGAACTAGTGTTTCTGTATTTTTAGGGTATAATCCCAGAAGTGGAATTGATGGGTCAAAAGGCAGTTTCTTTTTTAGTTTTCTAAGTTAATTCCATACTGTTTTCCACAGTGGCTGCACCAGTCTGCATTCCCACCAACAGTGCACTAGGGTTCCCTTTTCTCCACAACCTTGCCAGCACTTGTTGTTTGTTGATTTGGTTATGATGGCCATTCTGACTGGTGTGAAGTGATGTCTCATTGTGGTTTTAATTTGCATCTCTCTGATGGCTAGTGATGCTGAGCATCCTTTTATATGTTCCTGGGCCCTCTGTATGTCCTCCTTGGAGAAGTGTCCATTGAGGTCCTTTGCACATTTCTTAACTGGGTTGTTTGTCTTCCTGGAGTAGAGTCGTGTGAGTTCTTTATATATTTTGGAGATTAGAGCCTTGTCTGATGTATCATTGGCAAATATATTTTCTAACATGGTTGGTTCCCTTTTCATTTTGCTGATGTTTTCTTTAGCCATGCAGAAGCTTTTTAATTTGCTGAAGTCCCATTTGTTTATTCTTTCCTTTGTATTCCTTGCTCTAGGGACATATCAGTGAAAATATTGCTGCATGGAATATCTGTGATTTTTATGCCTATGCTCTCCCCTAGGACTTTTATAGTTGCATGAATTATATTTAAGTCTTTTATCCACCTTGTGTTTATTTTTGTGTATGGTGTAAGTTGGTGGTCAAGTTTCATTTTTTTGATGCAGTTGTCCAGATGTCCCAACACCATTTGTTGAAGATGCTATTTTTACTTCATTTTATGCTTTTGCCTCCTTTGTCAAACATTAATTGACCACAGAGACATGGGTTTATTTCTGGGTTCTCTATTCTGTTCCATTGATCTATGTGTCTGTTCTTAAGCCAGTACCAGACTGTTTTGATTACAGTAGCCTTGTAGTATAGTTTGATATTGGGTATTGCGATCACTCCCACTTTGTTCTTCTTTCTCAAATATTCGGGGCCATTTATGCTTCCATATGAATTTTTGAATTGTTTATTCTATGTCTGTGAAATATATCATTGATATTTTAATAGGCATTGTGTTGAATCTGTAAATAGCTTTGGGTAGTATGGACATTTTGATGATGTTAATTGTTCCAATCCATGAACACGGTATGTACTTCCATTTATTTGTATCTTCCTTTACTTTCCTCAGTGTCATGTAGTTTTCTGAGCACAGGTCTTTTACCTACTTGGTAAGGTTTATTCCTAGGTACTTTATTTTTTTTCTTGCTATAGTGAATGGGATTTTTTTTCCTGATTTCTGATTCTGATATTTCATTGTTGGTGTACAAAAATGCCTTTGATTTCTGAATATTGACTTTGTATCCCACTGTTTTGTCATCTTCACTTATTAAGTCGAGTAGTTTTTTGTTGGAGTCTATGGGACTTTCTATGTATACAATCATATCGTCTACAAACAATGACAGTATTACTTCCTCCTTTCCTATTTGGATGCCTTTTATTTCTTTTTCTTGTATGATCACTGTGGCTAGGACCTCCTATACTATTTTGCATAGAAGAGATAAAATAGGACACCCTTGTCTTGTTCCTGATCTTAGTGGAAAGATTTTAGTTTTTGCCTATTGAGTATGATATTGGCTGTAGGTTTCTCATATATGGCCTTTATTACAGTGAGGTATGCTCCCTCTACTCCCACTTTCCTGAGTGTTTTGATCATAAATGGGTACTGTACTTTGTCAAATGCTTTTTTGCATCTATTGACTTGATCATATGATTTTTTTCTTTCCTTTTGTTTATGTGATGTATTATGTTTATTGATTTGTGAATATTGTACCATCCTTGCATCCCTGGGATGAATCCCACTTGATCACAGTGGGTGATCTTTTTAATGCATTGCTAGATATGGTTGGTCAATATTTTGCTGAGGATTTTAGCATCTATGTTCATCAGTGATATTGGCCTGTAGTTTTCTTTCCTTGTGGTGTCTTTAACTGGTTTTGGGATTAGGATGGTGCTGGCTTCATAAAAAGAGCTCGGGAGTCTTCCCTCTTTTTTGATTTTTTGGAATATCTGAGAAACATAGGAGTTAGCTCTTCCTTAAATGTTTTGTAGAATTCTTCTGGGAAACCATTCGGTCTGGGGCTTTTGTGTGCCAGGAGTTTTTTTGTTTACTGCTTCAATTTCCCCAGCTGTTATCAGTCTGTTCATGCTTTCTGCTTCTTCTTCATTCAGTTTTGGAAGATTATATTTTTCCATGAATTTGTCCATTTCACTTAGGTTTTCAAATTTCTTGGCATATAGTACTTTGTAGTAATTTCTTACAGTCTTTTGTATTTTGGTGGTATCACTGGAAAGAGGTGATCTCTCTGCTTTCATTTCTGATTTTATTTATTTGGGTCCTCTCCTGTTTTTCCTTGATGAGTCTGGTTAAAGGTTTGTTGATTTGGTTATCTTTTCAAAGAACCAGCTCCTGGATTTATTGATACTTTGAATTGTTCTCTTAGTCTCTATGTCATTTAAGTCTGCTCTGATCTTGATTATTTCCTTCTTTCTGCTTGTTCTGGGCTTTGTTTGTTGTTGCTTTTCCAGTTCTTGGAGATGTAGGGTTAGGTTGTTTATTTGAAATGTTTCTGTCTTTTTCAGGTAGGTCTGCATCATTGTGAACTTCCCTCTCAGAACTGCCTTTGCAGTGTCCCATAAATGTTGGACAGTGTGTGTTCATTTTCATTTGTTTCCAGAAAGTTTTTGATTCCTTGCTTGATCTCATTATTATCCTATTCATTGTTTAATAGTATGCTATTCAGTCTCCATGAGTTTGAATGTTTCAGTTTTTTTCTCCAGGTAGGTTTCTAGTTTCAAGCCCTCGTGGTCCAAAAAAGTGCTTGATATGATTTCAATTTTCTTGAATTTGTTGAGGCTTGTTTTGTGTCCTATCATGTGGTCTATCTTTGAAACTCTTCCATGTGCATTTGAAAAGAATGTGTATTTTGCTTCTTTGAGAATGAAAGGTTCTATGCATATCAGTTAAGTCCACTTGATCTAGGACATTGTTTAATGCCACAATATCCTTGTTGGTATTTTGTTGAGAAAGTCTATCCATTGTTGACAGTGGAGTGTTAAAATCCCCTAGTATGTGTGCTGCTATCAATATCTTTCTTGAAGTCCTCCAAGATTTTCCTTATATATTTGGGTGCTCGTATGTTGGGTGCATTTATATTTACAATGTTTATGTCTTCTTGATGGATTTTTCCCTTGAGTCTTATGTAGTGTCCTTCAGTATCTCTTTTTATGGCCTTTGTGTTGAAGTCTATTTTGTCTGATATAAGTATTGCTACCCTGTCGTTGTTTTTTTTCCTGTCCATTTGATTGGAATTTTTTTTTCCAATCCTTCACTCTCAGTCTGTGTAGGTCTTTTGTTCTGAGGTGGGTCTCCTGTAGGTAGTACATGTGCAGGTCATGTTTTCTTATCCTTTCAGTTACCCTGTGTCTTTTGATTGGCATATTTAATCTATTAACATTTAAGGTTATTATCAACAGGTACTTATTCATGTTTCCCTTTTGTACCTTCATTCCTTTCTCTCTTTTTCTTCCTCTACTTATAACAGTCCCTTTAGTATCTCTTGCAGTGCTGGTTTGGTAGACATGTTTTCTTTCAGATTCTTTTGTGTTTCCCAGACATATTCTTTAAATATTGTTTTATTTTTTATAAAAGTTTTAAATATCAAAAAATATGTATTCTTGTTATTTAAAATAATTTTTCCCAACAAACTTTTCAGTTATAGGAAATGAACTTAAATGAAAGTGAATAATATTGCTTTTCTATGAACTTAGGGGCATTTCAAAGATCTCATTAGCCTGAGATTTAATATTTTAGTCCTGGTTATTTAAAAAGTCAATATGATTGGTATAGTGTGTGTGACAGAATTAGAAGAAAGAGAAGAAGAAGCAGGTGAATTTCCTGATTATTTCAATTCATGAAACTGAAATTGCCATTGGGTATAAATACACTGAGATTTCTTTTCTGTGTTTAGAGATTCTGAGTTAGAAAAAAAAATGTGTTGTTTAACTAAACAAGTATGAAATAAACAGATGCAAACAATCAATATAAAATTACAAATTATAGTAGCTAGTTGCTTTATTTATTTATTTACAATACATCATCTAGTTATCATCTCTATGTTCATTGGTTTCACCACACTTTTCTAAGCCATGCAGGGCAGGGCAGCCACTGTTAGACCCATGTTTCAGAATTGGCAGATAAGGTTTAAAGCAATTGTGAACTTAACTTTGTTACTTAACTAGTAAGTGGCAGAAACAGGATATAAATTATCACGATCTCTTCCTAAATCTAAGGAGCTTAAGAGTTAGGCAACTATATGTTAAGTTTTGTGTCTGTGCCTCAGTGTATTCATTTATCAAATGAGAATAAAATAACACTTCTCAACATTGAAGATTCTATAAGATAGTGCAAGGAAAGTGGTAAGCACAGTGCTTGGCATACAGAAAATAATTCTTGCCAGCCTGTAGAATTATTCATCATGAACAGCCACAGATCTAAGAGTTATGTGGAAGAAGAGGTGGGTAAACCACTCAGCACTCACACCTAGAAAACAGACTCTTGCTCTGCACTGCAGTGTTCCTCAAATGCAGGGGTTCCCATCCGTGCACAATGTAACGTATTCAGTGAGAAAGAGACCTTTGACACTAAACAATCTCTCTGTTTATACGCAGTACAGAATCAGATGCCACGTTATTGTCACTGGCCAAAATGTGAGCAATGGTAAAAATAGGAGTCCTGAAAAACAGGGACTGGGGAGAGGTAGCCAGTGGTGCAACAGTCACCAGGGCTGAAACCGAGCTATCTGGTGGCCACCAGCAAGGAAAGTTGTTCGAAACTTTGTGAAATTCCCTACCCCACTGCACCCTAGTAATATGATGCCTGCCTTACAGTTCATTACTATCTCTCTTATCAGGATTTTAGGGTTGGAAATTTATAAGCAAAATTAAATTTTAACTACTTCCAACTGGTGATTAAGTAGGTAAATCATATTGGACATTATTTTCTGATAAATCATCTCATGAATCATTTAATCACATACTTATATTTTTAAAAATGGAAGGTAAATAGTATGTCTCCACTTGGCATATAAAGGAACTGAGATATGCAAAACTTAATTAGATTGTACTTAGATTTATAAATCAATGAAAAGCCCAGAATAGAGTCAAAGTGATGTTTTTATTCATATTATTTGTCTATTTAGAGAACCAAATGGCATCATTTATACTTCAGAAAGAATAATAAGTCAACCTAAATTTCCTTCACAAACCCTGAAAAATATAAATTCAGTATTCCAAAATGAAAAAAAACACCTTAGATTAAAATATCAATATAACTGTTTTCAGAGGAATCATATGAAATATTAAATCTAAAGGAAGTTTGTTTATACTGACAGCCTAGTAGAAAATATAAAAGTCAGTTTGTCTAAGCAATAAACCTATGAAAATCAAGTTGCCAGACATAAGTGCTTATGGGTAACATTGCCGATTGTTATGTTCCTAAAAATATATTGATGACAATTAGACGATACATTTAGAGCATGAAATGCAATGATTCAGCATACTCATTTTTCTACTACCTTTTTAAAACACATTTTTTAAAAATAATAAAACATAATGAAGACAGGCTCCTGAGAAACAGACCAGTCTTGATCTAGAACTTACCTATGCAATAAGGAGCTAACAATCCTTGTTGTGTGTTTTTTTTCACTTTCTCCATGCAAGATCTCAAGTGTACCAGCTTTAGGAATGTTAATGCTAAGAAAAGGTATTTATATTTTGCATGTGGCTTATATTGGGTTCTCCCTAAGCTCAACTTAGGTTTTATGTGAAGTAGTATATTTGGGGTGATGATATTAGGAGTGGAGAAATGAGGTAAGGAAGGGAAAGAAGCCAATATAGGGTGTTTCATAAGCAGGTTAAAACACTGTGGAGAACTAGGATTCAATCTGGTGGGGTACTTTTAGTAGAGGGTGAGAAATATGCCCTAGAGATTTACCACAGAAGGAAAGAGTGAGTTGGGACTCTTATGCACCAGTTTCCATTTGTTACTTGTGGGCTGCTGGTGGGGAGAGGTCTTTGGTAGTTAATTCCCTAGCACTTTCAGCTTGCTCGGCCTCAAACTTCTTGCAGTCAGCAAAAGCTTTTAAAGTCAAACCTGAGGATACTTGCATTAACAAGGCAGTGAATACCAAAAGGAATATAGTTTGGAAACCCACAGCATTTGCCACTGTTCTTATCCCCAGATGTAGACTAGATTCATGACTATAGTACGGTCGCCAGTCTCTAACACTTTATCTCCTAGACTCTTTGGTGCACATTTGGACTGGGCACCAAAGCTACCTAGTGATAGCTGAGGGTAAGGATTCTCAATGACACTGCTTGCACCGTATGTCATGGTCCGTTGTGAGATGTGCCGCCCTAATGTAATTACCAATGAGAGTTCAGATACCAACTCTGAAAATGATTAACTTTTTAATGAATTTAAATATTTTATTTATTTATTTTCAGAGAAATGGTAAAGGAGGGAGAAATCAATGGAGAGAAACATCAATGTGCAAGGGAAACGTTGATCGGTTGCCTCTCACACACCCCCTGTTGGGGACCTGGCCTGCAACCGAGGCATTTGCCTTGACCTGGAAATCAAACTGGCAACCTTTCAGTTTGAAGGTTGGCACTCAATCCAGTGAGCCACACCAGCCAGGGTTTAACGAATTTAAATAAACCTTAGGTTATCCTTTTTAATGCCTTCATCTAACTTCCTGGATTGAAATGTTTACTAAGTGAAAGAGAAAGGAGAGAAAGGTAGAGTGAAAATTTGTGCTCTGAAATGCTTATAATGAAGAGTCTATTTCATCTATCTCATAAACTATAGTAGCTCATAGATTTCATGGCTGCAAATTATTGGGAGACACTGGTAAAGGCAGAAGTCTATCCTATATGTCCCTTCTGAGTAATGGGCTTGTAAAGGCTATACCAAAGACAAAGTCTCCAGGAATTTAAGGTATATTCTCTCTTTTTGTGGAAGATTTTAAAATTTAGGAGATATTTAATTAGACATCTGATCAAGTACTTTCTAAAGGGCATGTAATTACACAGATTGCAAATAGCATTCAAAATTGAAAAAGACTGCCATATTTTAACATGCAGGCTCCAAACTTGTCATAGAGAAGTAATGTACATTATAATTTTAGCCAACCAGAAGAACAAAGAAGAGAGAATGTGCATCCCTTACAGTATTTATTAAAATGTCCTCAAAGCAGGATTTAAAAAATTTTTAAGATGTCAAAGAAATGCTATGACAATGGCAAGTTTGTATGTCAGTGCAGTTTTAGAAATGAAATGAGAGTGGAATTTGTCTAAGAGACCATTATTAGAAGAGATGTTAATTATTAATTCAATACTTTGAACATTGAGTACTATGCTAATAAAAAGAACTTGCTCTTACAGAAATTAATTATGCACAGAGACAGAATATGCATATCAAAATTTAAATATTAGAAAAGGCATCAGATAACTGTATATAATTATTTTGAAATGACAAGTTGAGACAATAAGTGTTAGAAATTTATAGGAGGACCTCATCATTACTGATGACTTGGTTGAGCAGATGAGGTTGAACAGAACCTGAAAGGCTGGTAAAGTTTGGATAAGATCAAATAGCCATTAGGGTAAGAATGAAGAAAGAAACAATAAGAAAGTACTGCTTAGAACAGTAACTTGTATAATTATTTTTATAGTAGCTGTTCAATGAATAATTCAATATTCAATAGCTCACTCGATAGTTCATTATTCAATAACTCAATATCTCAATATTATTTTAAGCACTTATAACAACCATCAAAAGGATACAGCCATGAGTTTAAGATCCATTTAATCTCTTCATTCTGTTTAATATTCATATCAATTTTTTTCCAGCATCAGGTGGTAGGTCACAAATTAAAGGATTTAATGCCACTAAATATTGAAAACTATTTCTTAAAGACCATTAGGAAGTAAAAGACTTTCTTAAAAACAATTGCAAATTATCTCTGTCTGTATTAGTAAAAACTTAATTTTCAAGTCAATCCAGGTTTGGGTTCCTTTGAATAGTGAAGGAATGAAATAGACAGTAGTAAGAGTCTTGCCTTTTTTAAACAATTTTACCCATCCAGTAAGAAGCAAAATGAAGGGAAATAATGTTATGCACATGGGCAGTGTGTGACCACTCGGACAAGATAATTTGGGTGAAATGATCACAAAAGAAATTATTTCAAAAGGTCATTCATTCATAACTTTACACAAATGCCACATTGAGGTCCCTGCAACCTTCCTTGATAAGCTGAGTTTCTTGAACCACAAATGTAGCTAAAATTTAATGGGCTTCTAAAAGTATATGCATAGCACATTTTTAGAGTTTTATTTATATACTCATTTATCCCTTATAATAATCCTATGAGGTAAGGAATATTATTATTCCCATTTTACAAATAAGAAAAATCTCAGCTATAAAAAAGTTATGAAATGTGCCCAAGGTTTCAAAGATAATAAAATCTGAACCCAAGATGTTTGAGAAATATGCCTGTATTTAATATTAACTTTTTAATTCTAAATAATTTTCTCTGCCTCTTTCCTGTCATTGTTTACTGTGATCAAATCCCCAACAACAATCATATTTTTTCCTAAAACTTTTATCACATTTATCATACAGTGTTTACATTTTCCTTTCCTGCTCTTATGTCCTTCAGGGGTCTGTGGCTGAGGCTTCTGCTACCTGAGAAGACAGAAAAGAGCACCTCAATATAACCATTGCTGATATTGTCTGCCATTATGATTGACGCTAAATAAAGCTGCTCTGTCTGGATTTATTTTCGCCCTGTAAGAAGCCAGCAGAAGTAGCGACTCTGATATGGACCCAACATCCTGAACTCTGGATGCCACTACATTCAGTACCGGGCACAAACCAGCTACCAATATATGCTACTCTAAAAGCAGAAGGTCGTAGTAACATGATTAGCTGCCAAGACACTAAAGTCATGTCATATGCTTCTGCTAAGTCAAGAGAATTTCTGTAGTTTCTGTTTGCACTGGCTCCAAAGCAAAGCATATTCTGTTTCTAAATGTCTCTTGCAGATTTGTGTAAAAATAGCACTCCGAATATGGGCCTCAGCCAGAATCCATGTATACTAAGCTAGAAGCTAAATTTGTGTGACTGATGCAATGCTGAATTCAGAACGTCTTCTCCTCATCAAGACTTGAGCAAAATAGCTCTTCTTAAGCAGGAGTTCTTCCCCAGAGGCCCTTTATTCTTTCAGATCAATCTATTAGGGCATCTGAAACCCCAGTGTTAAATGCTGTATGCCAAAATGCATTGAAAAATGTAGGAACTAGCCAAGTCTGACAGAGAGAAATGCATAGATGTCTTGTATTTCAATTTCATTGTCACAGATATTTTTTCTAGATATAGAATTAGAGGTTGACAGGGTTTTTTCCCCATGAATGAAAGACATTGCTCTGCTGCCATAAGGTTTACATTGTTTCTAATGAAAGGCTCCTGTCATGTTCATTTCTGTTTCTCTGTGCATGTGTCTATGCTCTCTGAGTGTTTTAAGATTATTTTTTATCATTGGTTTTAACCAATTTTATTATAATACGTCTTGGTGTATTTTTGATTCAGACCTATTGAGTTTCTTTGATCTGTGGGTTTGCATTTTTCTTTAAACTTGGAAAACATTCAGCCATTATTTCTTCAAATACTTTTTCTGCCTCTCCTACATTGGGGCTCCAAATGTGTAGGTTTTTTGAAATTGTCCCATAGCTCACTAAGGTTTTGTTTTAAGCCATTTTTCTCTATGTAATTTATTTTGATTAGATTCTATTGCTACACCTTTAAACTCACTAATCTCTTTCCGAAGTGTCTAATATGCTGTTATTCTCACCAGTGTAATGGTTATCTCACATAGAAAATTTTAATCCCTAGATGTTTGGGCTGTTTGTTTTTATATATGTCTTTCCTTAACACACTCATGCTTTCTTCCATTTCTGTGAACACATGAAATACAGTTCTAATAACTATTTTAATATCATCGACTACTAATTATAACACTGGTGTTATTTCTAGCTGGTTTTTTTCACTAATTTTCCTCCTCATTATGGATTATATTTTTCTGCTTCTTTGTATGATTGATAATTTTGTATTGGATATCACACACTGTAAATTTTGCCTTGACAGAGATTTCTTTATTCCTTTAATTCTTGAACATTATTTCTTGGAAATTATTTAAGCCTCTTAAGACTTACTTTGTTAGTGAGGACCAGGACAGTCTTTAATATATAAACGTTAACTTTTTTCCACTACTGATGCAATACCCTTCCATAGAAGTACTCTACCCCAACCCAAGTATTATGAGAATTTTTTCACTTTGGCTGGTGAGCACATAAAATAGTTTTGATCTTGTTTGAGAACTGCCAGTTGTCCTGTTTGTTCCTTTCTCTGAGTGGTTTATTCTCCTCCCTCAGATAGCTTTTCATATGCATTCACTAATCAGTACTCATTTTAGACTTGAGAAGAACCCTCTGCATATCTCCAGAACTCACTGTGTGGATCTTTCCTCCCACTAGTCTGCCTTTTAAATTCTAATCATTTTGGCCTTCCTGAATTCTTAGCTCTGTATCCTCAACTCAGGAAGATCAGTGGACTCTCTGGGTTTCACTTCCCTCTGCTGCCACCTGGAAACTCTCTTCAAAAATTAAAGGGAAACAATTTTACAGCTCACTTTGTCTGTATCCCTTTTCATGGGGATCATTGTTCTTTGCTGCTTGTTGTCCAAAGTATGCAAATCTCCCTCCCTCCCTCTCTTTCTCTCTCTCTCTCTCTTTTTTTTTTTTGTTATTAAATGCAAGAGGGTAAATACAGCCCCTATTACTCTATCTTAACCAGAAGGGGGAGGCTCAGCTGGAAAAATTCATTTCCAGAAGTCTAATTCTAGGCATGGCACTACTAAT
Organism: Mormoops blainvillei; assembly: GCA_004026545.1. NCBI lineage: Eukaryota > Metazoa > Chordata > Mammalia > Chiroptera > Mormoopidae > Mormoops > Mormoops blainvillei. The sequence goes on along the minus strand of PVJD01001275.1, from coordinate 98,845 downwards.
GAGAAGCATCTAAGTCACCTGGGAAATGAAATGTGAAACAATTAATTGGTAGGGTTCATACCACTGCCATCCTTCATACAAGTGAGGTTATGAGCAGGAAACAGATGGTGAACTCAAATTGGATAATTTTCAGAGAACGCAATAGAAAGAGAATTTAGCGAAGTATGAACATTATTTAGGAAAAGCAATAAGGAGTGGTTTAGTATTCCAAGGTTAGTAGTGGCATAGGAGCTATTGCTACCCTAGGCCTGAATGTTGAAGGATTCCTTCTAGAACACAGAGAATGAATTGTCCTTGAGAGAAGCTGTAGACTGCAATAAAGAAATGCAGCCAAACTAAAGTCATCAGACAAAAAGAGACTGGGTCAATATAAACCCAGAGTTCCCAATAAGCTTATCTTTAAGATCTCCTGCCAGTATCTCCTATTGATCCCATCAGAAGCTGGAGGTCAAAGGAGTCATTTGATCTACTCTGTGGGTCAGTGTCCAGATAATTGGTGTGGAATGGAGAAGTGTAGAGTTGATTTGGAAGGACAAATGGAAATTTTCAAGACATTCTACCAAAATAAAATGAAAAATATGCAGCGTACATTATTACCAACTCTAAGAGCTGATGAGGATGAGTTGAAGGGAATAAAATATTCCTGTCACTTTGACTATAACCACAGTGACGGCCATGTTAGCAAAGTTATATAGATGTTATCTTTACAAAATATCCACAGTAGTCAGATAATTATACACACAGGAAATCTGACTAAGAATCATGTCTACTCAGAGCCAGTTTAACCACTCATCATTGTTTTAATAGTGGTTTAGTAAGGAATTGTTAATCTATCATTCATTGAGTACTTTCAAGTGCTCAGCATTATACCAGGAGTATAAAAAAAGCAAAATATATGGTTGCTATAGTCAGAGATTTTACACTACTCTTGAAAAAATAAAATATGCAGGTAACTAAATAATCAGTTAAATAAACATACTAATGATTTTGCTATCTAGATGACAAATGATATAAAGATGCAGAATGATTGCAATTAAGAAAATATTATAGAGTGAAATATTATAGAGTGAAATACATGTAGATCATTAATTTACAATTCAGAAAGATTTGTAAATTTATATATTGCTTTCTCATAAAATATAGATTTACTTTTGCTGGTTTTGCTTTCTGTTGTTGGAGCTCTGTTATTGATAACCTTCAATTTCCTGATATCTTTTCCACTCAGTAACCGTGTCCTATTACCTGGCTATCACAAGGAATAATACTAACAATAAATACCAACTAGTACTGACCACTCAAAGAGCTGTTATAATGCAAACTGAAGTTGCAAGAGAAAAAGTCAAAGGATATTATATCATTTATCAGTGTTTATCTGGGAGAATACATTTGATATAAAAACAAACATAATATAAACTAGGAAATTAATACCAAGGTACCCTTAGTTTTGGGTATGATTCAGGGGCAAAGTATCCTAAATTGAATTAAAAATAAAGTTTCAAACTTGCTTTTCCAAGAAAGATCCCAAAAGGCCAAATTGATATAGCATATAACAGCCCCCTTATCAAATAGCAATTTTTATTTACTTGGCATAAATTAGGAAGCTGACCTCCACATAGATGTTTCAGAAAATGCAGTCATCAATTAAACCTAGAGATATGATTTGTATAACAAATTGAGAGGCAAATGGTTAGCTTTCAGCTAGTAGAACTGCATTCTGAATTACCTCTTTCTCTCATCTCCCAGAGTTTAGTTCATATCTATCACCTCTACTCTAGATTTTTTGTTAATAATATAAGTAGCTCTCCAAATTACCTCAAAAGTTCTTTGGCTGAATCTACCCAGAGCTATTAAAGTGTCATTCTACTTTCTCTTTATTTACACTGGGTCAGTGTGTATCTATTGGTATTCTTTTTCCATCAAGCATAATATAAACATCAGGCACTTTCTATGGGAAGGACCATTTCAGAAATGTTCAACTAGTACCAACTTAGAAATTTCAACCTAATTCATTGCATTGTGAAATTTTTTAAATTATATTTTATTGAAGATGCATGATGATGCTATTACACTTGTCCCAATTTGTCCTCCTTTGCTGTCCTCCACCCAGCACCCCCTACTCCCTCAGGCAGTCCCCATGCCATTATTCATGTCCATGGGTCATGTGTATAAGTTCTTAGGCTACTCCATTTTCTGTGCTGTACCCTACATCCCCCTGGCTATTCTGTAACTACCAATTTTAAATTTGTATGAAGAGATACTATCATTAAATTCACAAATTTCCCACATGCCTCAGAGACACAATGAAACTGAGGCTTTACCTTCATAGCTTACAACTTGATCTTCACAGATATTTGACTTAAGAAAGAGTTCATCACTTTGTGATATCTGCAGTTCTATTTCATAGAATTAGAAAAATCAATAGAATTCTATCTTGAATCAAATAATTTGCTTTTCATTTGCACAGAATATAAGAAGCTGCTCATAATGAGTGCCATTAAATAATCAGAAGAAAAAAATATCATATTCCCTAATCTAAATTGTTTTCTGGTATTTTCTATTGTCTCCCTCTAGTGAGTATAGAATAGATATAATCTCTCCTTATGCACACATAACACAGAAATCTAAATACAATATAAACTAAGTATCAAAGGAGAAACAGAGAAAATATACTACCATAATTTTTAAAGTTTTACCTAGTATTTCCTATGCTTTAAATAACTAAGATTTCTTAGCTAAGAAAGTATTTAAAATATGGTCAGTGAGTCTTAACAGTTTTTAATGCAAGTAGATATAACCATTTTCTACAAGATATTTTCTTTACAAGATACCAATAGTCCATTGGATCTGACTTAAGTGAATCAAAGATTCTGCCTTAAATGTTTTAAATTTTCCTGTTCATCCTTTAAAATTAAAGTGGACTTCTGTGATGGCAATTAATTTTTCTTCTATCCATACTTTTTGCACGTAAAAAGTGTATTAGGAAGTGGTAGAAAAGATTTAAGATTGGGGGTAATAAACATACTTAATCTGTTTTCAATTTCAGCAGCCCTCTAAAAGGGTAATTATGGAAAGTGAGACCACATGATTTTTTTTAAAAGAATTCACTTCATTTCATTTTATATAGAGCTTTAAGTTTCACCGGAAACTGAAAGCCATACATTCCATAAGATTAAAAGCAAGTGGTAAGTGTTTTGATGTCACTATAAATGATCTCTTTAAGGGGGAAAAAGATGGTAAAGGAGAAAAAAATACTACTAGGCAATGAGCTTGAATAATGGACTCTTAGAAAAGGGAAAATCAGACTCTACTTAAAACTATAAATTGATATTCTGCATATTCACTTTCTAGGCAAGCACATATAAACCTGAACTCATTTTTAAGTTGGTGGTTCCACAGTGAGACTGTATAATGTACAAAGATATTTAAGCAATTTATCAGGGATAATAAGAAATATTATGTAATGTGTTGCAGAATACTATAAATTGCCTATAATAACATTCTCATAAATTGGACTTAGAATAATAATCCATATACTAATGGGGCAATGAGTTTCTAAGAAAAGGAGATTACATAGACAAACTCCATTGGCCTTAAGACCATGCTGAATTTCAGCCTCTACAGAAAACTTAATACTACTTTAAAGTTATGTGTATCATATTGAAACAACTGTAGGCAGGCACAAAAGAAAAGCAGTAAATGTGAAATAAAGTTTGAAATCTATACTATGAGAAACAAGTAGATCTCATTTGTCAAAATCTGGAGGTGTGGAATTTTCAGCATATTTTTCAAAGGCGAGCCCACCAAACAGGAGTCAATTAAATTACCTGTCTTTGCTTTGAAAAGATTGTCTGACCTATGTCTTTTGTAGTTCCTTTTTTCCCCCCACCTTAATGTCCTTAAAATCTCTCTCACCTAAACAATGTTCCAGGGTTTTACTTTATGTCAGTGATTATTTTCACAATGGTATCACCCCAGTGAGTTGTTAATAAAAAATCCACAGAGAAAGGTGTGTTTAGAAGGCGTGACATACCACAGCATGACATGTCATTGAAAGAATAGGCAATCTGAGTAGATTTTATGCAGATATTTTTTCATGTTATAGATTTTTTTCTTCCAGTTGACCGACATTTGTCTGAAAAGTTAACTGAACCAGGAGGGCAGCTTTCTAATTTTATTTTATGTTTTTATTTCTTTATTAGAAAATTTAAAAATGTAGTTTATAGGCTACCTAGTAAAACTGTTACCCTTCTGAGCCCTTTCAGGTAAAACCATACAAGAATGTAAACTATAATATCTACACATGCCTAGAATATCTATCTGTCTGTCTATCGATCAATCTATCTATCTACCTATCTGCCTATCATCTTACCTATTTATCAGCATAAAAGGAAGATCAGAGAGCATAGCTATTGTGGAAAGAATGTGATCTGAGTGAAATTCATTTAATAAAAGCTATGAATACAGGCATTGGGTGATCTTCTTCCTAATTTTCATAATTGAAAATTCATAATTTATGAATTGTCATAAATTGTCCAGGTAAAATTCTAACTCCTTAAACACTGAAATTCTTGGGAGCAAGAGTTCAGCAGAACAATGTTCCAAAGTTACACTTTGGTGAGCCACTTAAATGCATAAGGCTAAAGATATCATTTTTTAATGTTACCAACAAAATTATATTTAACCAAATTATGACTAAGGTAGAATTTGAGATGAAATTGCTGATGGAATTTGCTAGTTTTAAGGAACAGTTAAGATGAGTAAGTCTCTTTTTGCTTTGATGACCTGTCTTGAAGATGCCATGTGGTAAAGGTATGGATCAGAAGCGAACGTCCAGATAAATCAGCCCGGGCAGTAAAATTTGGCCTAATTCGCCAGATTTAACTGCTTCTCATTCTAATTGCAAACTGAATGACAAAAATACTGTTAGAAGAACTTCCTTTCTCCTGATTCAGCTTGATCATTCAATCCTTCCAAGGGAAGAACTACATTTCACTTGAGTAAATTTGGGAATTAATTCTGGGAATGCCAAGGTTAACCTGTCTCTTTTACCTCTTGAGTAACTTCCTGCCCGTGAAGAGCATCTCTCTGGTGTATTGCAAGTTAAAGGGAGTGTTCAGCTGAAAGGTTTTTCTCCTGCCTGGCAGGCCTCAGAGTTGCCCAGCACTGCCTTGTGGGTCTGCCTATTGACGTTCACCATTAAGAAGCACATTTTTATCACACACATAAGCCATATTCTTCAGCACGTCTAAAGCAACAAAGCTGACTCACCTATCCAACCTATCAGTCTCTTTTGTTCATCTATCAGTTTTTAAGAATTTATATAAAGAGGGCTTTAGGTCAAGATGGAGGTATAGGCAGACACACTTCACCTTACTACACAACCATAAGAAGGAACACAACTAATTAACTTAAAAACAAAAAACACAGAACTGCCAGAAAATCACCCAGAAAAACTCCCAGAATTGCACAGAAGTCCTACAACCAAGGATTTAAAGAAGCTATATTCATCCAGATGGAGAGGAGGGGGAGAGAGGATGTGGTGTGCTGGTGGCGAGCTGGGGGTGGCACGGTGTGAGGTGGCGCAGCCAGCAGAACGGGAGGTCCCACCTTCACATGTGGTGGATAAAAATCATGTGGACACCTTGTGAATGAGCTGATTTCTCAAAAGAAACTTTGCAGGCAAGAAGGGACTGGCAAGAAGTATACAAAGAGATGAAAAGTAAGGACCAAAAACCAAGATTGCACTATTCAGCAAAGCTATCATTTAGATTTGAAAGGCAGATAAAGTGCTTCCCAGACAAGGTAAAGGTAAAGCAGTTCATCATCACCAAGCCCTTATTATATGAAATGCTGAAGGGAAAAGAAGATCAAAACTATGAACATTAAAATGACAACAAACTCACAACTATTAGCAACTGAATCTAAGAGAAACAAAAACAAAAACAAACTAAGCAAACTAGAACAGGGATAGAATCATAGGTAGGGAGATCATTTGGAGGGTATCAGCTGGGAGGGAGAAGGGGGGAAATGGGGGGAAAGGTATAGGGATTTAGAAGTATAATCAGGTAGGTACAAAATAGACAGGTGAATGTTATGAACAGTATAGGCAATGGATAAGCCAAAGAACTTACATTCATGACCCATGGGCATGAACTAAGGGGGGGATCACTGGAGGGAAGGGAGGTACTGGGTAGAGGGGGGCAATGGGGAAAAACTGGGAGAACTGTAATAGCATAATCAATAAAACATAGTTAAAAATGATTTATATAAAGAATAAAAGATTATTTTTTGACTTTCTCAAACTTCAATAAATGTGTTACCTTAAAACTAATTTAAACACTAAAATAGATTTACCCCCAGAGAGAAGAAACTCTGTGCTTTTAAAAACTTATTCAAGGTAATTTTTAAACAAGGTACCTGAACTTTTAGAAGAAATAATAGAAATATTTAAAGAGAAGACCTATTTATGAAGGAGAGGCAATAATTCAAGCTGAAATGACCTGCAAGATGACACCAGTAATTGTGCTTGCTTACTCACTATAACATCTAGATTTTTCACTTAAAAAACAAATTTCCCTTTCTCATAATTAGGGTGCCTTAGTATAAGGGATATATTTAGCATTCAATGGATGTGCAAGCAATGAGAGCAGATGACAAAGCAACTCTGACTGGGAAACCTGATTTGTTACTGTTCAGCTCCTAATTATGAGTTCACAGAGGCTACCACTAGCCCTGTTATCAAGATTAGATTCAAACTTGATCTAAACTTATCACAGTAAATCAGATTTGAAATCAAAATGTCTGGTCTGTTTATTTTTTAAAATCTATTCAACTTCAACAAGGCATGCCTCCAAACTAAAGGAGCATGTGGCCCAATTGCATATTTGCTCATGTGACTGAACAAATTCAACAGGTATCTAATAGACATGACCCCCTACTTTAGCAACAAAATATTGTTTAATATTTTCAAAATGTTCAAAACACATTGACCTGTCAAGGAAAGTTTTAGCATAAACATGAACAGTAATAGTTGGACTAATAACAGTAATAATGAGACAACAGTTGCAGCAGCCCAAGACAAAAAATTCAGATAAATTTTTGTATTTTGATAAGTTAATAGATTTTTTTAAATATGTCATGAGATAAAAATCTGGTTTTGAGTCTAGACTCAGCAATATATACCTATTAAATAATCAAATACTTTAAAGGAGACACCATAATAATTATTTTTATATTAGAAATACCTGTTATATAAATAATTAAAATATTAATAAATTTTATTACATAATTATACAATATTGATTCAAAATAAATAGCTTACACAGTGTTTGGTGATTCTGGGTTTCTGTGGAAAAATTATATATCTACACATTTTCATATATATGTATATGGTAAGGAATGTTATGGAATACAGATGAGAAACTGAATAATTATAAGGCAAGAAAAAGTGACAGAAAATTATATATAAACATTATAAAAGATAACATGTCATCTTAATTAACTAGTATATATGGTAAAGTACACTTAAATGGCATCAAAAAAGTGAAAGAAGAGTCATCCTAGATATGTCATGGTCAAAGACATGGATACATGAAATTTCAATGACTCTTAAGAAAGCCTCAAATATTGTTGAGAAGTGAAGAGCATTGGAGGTCAGGATATGAGGCTGTACAAGTAAGATGGCACCAGGAAGTTAAGTTTTTGCTTGGAGGAATAGAAGTTCATTAAAGCTGTCTCATATGGGCAGTGACATGATCAAATCTAAAATTTAGGTACATAACAATAATAGCATAATGTATAGGCTTGATTGCATGAGTTAAAAGTTTGATTATAAATATAAATTTGGCAAAGAAGAGACTAGAGGCAGGTACATAAAAGTCTCTTATAATCATCTATGCAAGAGATAATAAGAGCCTAGTGATTGTTAAAATAGTGAAGAATAAAAAAGGTTAAGGAGACATTTTAAGAAAGAATCAATACAATACTAATTACATTATCATGTAGAGGGAAAAATATCAAAGATAATACATGATTATAAATTACCTAATACAGGACATAAATAATAAGCATCATAATTTCCATGGAGTTTAATACCCCAGATATTTTAAATGGTCTTTGAAGGAGTTTTTCAATATTACCAAGTGATTTTTTAAATGCTTATACTCCATCATCTATGACCATGTAAAACAGATTAACATGTTCTGACTTCTCCAATATCTCCATTATTACACTGAAAAAAAGTTTACATTTCTTAAAAAAAGATGAAGCAAAAATTTGCATTTATAATCTTTGACAACCTATGAAAATTGTAACTATTATAATAGCTATTTATAAATGGCATTTATGTGTATGCTATATTTTAGGGGCTTTGCATAAATTAACATGCTTATTCCTCAAAATAAACCTATAAACATCATTTGCAATAGATGATAATATTGAGGCATAGAATAGGGTCAAGTAACTAATAATTTGCCCAAGGCCCTAGAGCTAGGAAACGGCAGACTTGAGATCTGAACGCAAGCGATCTGACCCCAATGCCTGCGTTCTCAATCACCAGAGCAGGCTTTAGTATTTCACTTGGATGGTCTCGGTCAGTGCTCGATTCAGTACTTCAGCACGATTCTAAACATCCGGAAATATGCAAAACCAATACTGTCCCTGGTGGTAAGTAATAACAGAGAGAAAATGTAATTAAAAATACTGTCCATGACGATAAACTTGAAAGATATAGAAGAAACCAAACATGTACAAATGTAGAAAATTTTAAAATATTAATGAAAAATGTAAAATATAAATTGAGTAATGGGTATATCTACTGTGTTTATACAAAATGTAACCAACTCAGTATTCAAAAATTTAATTTTTCCCACAGTAAATCTATAAATTCCATTCAATGTCAATGGAAAAATGTGTAGAATATTTTTACAGAACTTAAAAGACTGATACTGAAAATATATAGCTGAGTAATGACATAAAGAATTACCAATAAAATTCTAAGAAATAAAAAAAAAGGTATGGGATATTATTATCAGTTATCAGGGGTTACTACAAAACAATGAGATTAAAATTTCAACTTACTAGTAAATGGCAACTTTATTTATAATAGCAAGAACACTTTCACTTGGCATGCTCCATTCCCTAACTCTGTTTTATTTTCATCATAACTTTTATCAACTTTTAACATATTATATATTTATTTGTTTATTTTCCTCTTCCTCCACTCCTCTAGAATATAAGTGCATTGAGAGCAGGAATTTTTACTTATTCACTTACCTTCAATATTTGCTACATAATATGTACTCAGAGAGTATTTGTTTAAGGGGGGAAAAAAGAGACTGACTATATTGCACAATGCTGGTACTATCTGTGTAAATGGTACACTGTTAAGACATAAAGAAATAATGCTCTGTACCACACTTTTCCACATACACTAAAAATTTTTATAGTAGTTGCTTTGGGGAAGAAGAGAGAAAAAAAATGACCGGATGGTGTCATTGGTTATTTCAACCTCTTCTGAAATCCTTTCAAAAATATATGAACAAAGGATGATGTAAATATGAAAAACAATAGTTTTAAATTCATAGTGGTAGAAATACTAGTATTTTTACATTACTCTCTGTATTTTATGCATTTTTATTTATAAAAATATAATATATACCAATTACTGTCCCTAACTACAAATTGATTAGCAGAGAACCATGATTTTCTCATTCACTAATCATTTACAAAGTTTTCCATAAAATGCAAATTGATTTGAAGAACACATTTATTAAGCCAATATCCCCTTTTGGATGCTGCATTTAGTAAAAATTTTTGAAATTAAAATCATAAGCTAGAAGCAAATACATTATGTTCCAGGCTATTATTTCCTTTATAACATAACCTAAAAAGTACTATTTATTTCAAATTACGTTTGTAATCCTTACTGTTATATCTAAGATTTTTCTTCCTGGTATAGCCATTTGTCTCTAACCCATACTCACTAAGCTCCTTCTTTAATGTCTCTGAGAATAAAAAGAAAGTGATATTTTTTGAAGTAACTTAACTTCCTAGTCTTTTCCTCATTGATGCAAAAATGCTTTGCATCACCAATCTCACAGAACCAATCTCACAGAACCAACTAACACCTTGTTTGTAAAACCAATTCATTATATGATAATTAGGACTTATTATTATTATTGGGAAAAAAATTCCCCCAAAATTCAGTGGTGATTTTTGTAGGGAAAGAAAAGTGAAAGAAAATTAAAAATAAATGCAGGTGACAATAGAGAGATTTTCCTGTTAATCATAGATTATTAATGAGAAAAGTAATAGGGAACTCTCAGATGAAACTCCACTCTAATACTTGGACAAAAACTTCTCTGTTCTTCAATTTTTTGTCAGTAATTTATGGAAAATAAGTATCTTTGATTTGAAGAAGATAATATATTTTAAATAATCATTTTCAATAAGAAGAATATGGTAACATAAGGTTATATTGATGAGTACTTTATTTTGGTAACAAACAATGAACACAGAACCACAGCGGATAGCGTGGTATTATCGATAAAAATAATTTCAGCAAAACCAGAAAAGCCAAGTAATTGGGTTTTGTATCTTTCTCATAACAAAGAATCTATAAAAATCAACTGAGCAACTCAAAAGAAATGAAACTTTTAAGAAACTGTTTTTTAAGTATATCACAGAAATAATGGTAGATACCAAAATTACATAGAAACATGTATGTTGTAACCAGAAATATTTCAATTGGAGGTTGCATTTTCACCAAATTACAATCTATGAAGAAAGGTTAACATTATCTCTAGACATGGTGATGATGTCATTCCACCAAAAGATATGGTGGAATCTATTCTGTGAGTGATTATCATTTTTCCTTTCCTTTTTTTTTTTATTGATTTAGTTTCTTTGCAGAACAAAATTAGTTTGTATAGAATGAAGCAGTTATATGAAACAGAATAGATAACATACTAGTGGGGAACTGGTCTTCTATGCATGAAAAGGAGAAAAGCCTATGTATTATTTTCTTCTTCACTGACAATCAGTTCAACCTCACCCAAATGCATAGAATACCACCATATGCAAGACATATCAGCAATAATAAAAGCTTTGCTTGTCTCAGATTTCAAGGTATCTTGTGACAAGCAATCCAAAATTATAATTTATACTGTCAATACACAAAAATTAGCTGTGAGTCATTACAAAAATATTTCTATAAATTTGTGCATTTAATGCTTTAAACATACCTATTTGAGCTCCATTACCACCTAGCTTATGTCTTCAGTGTGCAGAATGATTCATTTTTCTGAGACCATTAGCAAGGAACATTTGTTCTGCCCTGTTTCTAACATCTCATTGATATAAGGCATCCATCACAAGGGAATTAGAATACAGAGGTTTGCCAGTGCATCTTTAAATCTAAGGTGCCCATTACAGTACCAGTTAGCAAAAAGATATCCTAAATAAATAACCAGAAGCACAAAGCCAATAACTAACTGTTACTAAAGTATTTAAAATATTTGATAAATGGAAAAATACCTCCCAAACTAATTTAGAGATTTAATCTGATTCAAATCAAATTCCCACTGAAAACTTTTTAAAATAATTTGACAAAGTGATTCTAAAAATTATATGAATAGAAAGCAGTAAGAATAGCAAAGGCATTTTTGAAAATGACTGCTGATTAGATATTTTCTTGTACATTAAAACACAAGTTAATTTGGAATTATAAAAGTTATGCTAGATATTTGATTAATAGCATAGGTAGCCTAATATATTAGAAATTCATAAATAATAAGTGTACCATCACTAATAAGAGTTAAAAAACAATTTTCAACATATTGTATTGGAACAATGAGCCAACCCCTTAGGAAAAATGTTTTTTTCGGACATACCTCATCCCAAAATAAGTTCCAGGAGAACAGAACAGAGGCAATACACATGAATATTAAAACCTGTAGGTGAGTAGCTGCTGAACACCAAGAATAAGCAAGGACTTTTGAGAATATAACAATAGGTTGAATTATAATGGAAAAAGCCAATTTATTTGACTAAATACAATTTTAACACATCTATATTTAAATCTATTAAAATCTAATGACAAGGATAACTGAAACAAAATGCAAATTAATAGATGAATATGCTTAAAACACAGAGATATGCTAATTAACCCAGTGAATCAAAAATGATCATGAAGAAATCACTCTTAAATGGCATTTAAAATATTTTAAAAACTGGAAATATCCAACCTCAGTAATGTAAAGGTAAAATAACCAGACAATATTTTTCCACCTATTGAGTTTACAAACATTTTTGTTATATGATAATATTCCATTGTTCTATCACATCACTCCTAAAGGTATTCTTATATTAGGCTGGTAAAGAGGATACATTGAACTACATTTTTGAGAAAACAATTCTGACAGGTAATAAGAAAGAAGTGATTTTTCCTCAAAAAATATGCAAAGCTTATGAAACTATGGCACTCATGTTCTAGTTCTAGAATAATGTCACAGCCCAAAAAGTACCAAATCTGTAACTAAGAGATTAACTTCAAAACAATCTCTTTTGTTTTTGTAATGCTCTTACTGAGTTTCTTATCTTAGCCCAGATTAATAGTTCTTAAAATCCCCCCCTCCTTTTTTTTCTATTTACCCTCTTACCCTATAAAGCAGCCCTCTTTCAACACTCCATGAGAAAACTTTTCCTGCCAGACTAGTCCAAGGGCATCATGTTCCTCTAAATTTCCTTCATGGCTCCTCAATTCTGAACCAACAAAATGAAAAAGAATGGACCTGGCAAACTAGGACCTTGCAGGAACAGAAGGAGGTCAAGAGAAGTAAATAAGTTGAGGGAATCAAGCTGGAATTTCCTTTCATGAGCAAAATAAATGAAAGACTCCTAAATTAAGATTTTGTCTGTCATACAAGAAAAAAATTGTCAAAGATTGTGGTTCAAAAGATTCACATGCAGCACTTAAATAATAGCACAACAATGGATTCTGTTTCTATGCCCATTAATGGGTTAAAGATTAAGTTAATCATTCTTATAGAAAATAGTATGCAGTGATTAAAAATAATGTATTTAAAGAATGACATAAGAAAATCCTAAGTGGAAAAAAACAGAGTAGAAAATGTATTTCCAATAAGACAATATTTTTACATGGAGACAACTAAAGGAAGTGCACCAAGAAGGTTGCTATTGATATTCTAGGCTTTTTGTCCTGGTTTCTTGTATTGTATATTTTCTAAAGTTCTGTCAGTAAGCATGTTTTATTTTAATTAATTTTTTTAAAGATACAGAGAAAAGGTAGGAAAACAAACCTTTAGAATATTTGGTTTCATTTTAATCTGTATTTATATTGATATGAAAGAAGTGCCTAATTGCTAGTCAATCCCAATTACTAAGAGGTCGAAGCACTACATTTTCTTCCATTAGATACAGTTAAGCCTAAGTATTAACATTTCAGTTGTCTTTCTCAGGCTCTTATTACAGAAGCCAGAGGAAATGGCATAATCGTGAATCTAAACCTGGGATAGTCACTGACAATGTGTTGGTTAAAGAAACTCATTTTACCCAGTACAAGTCTAAAGAGAGACCACAGAACTAATTTATCTTCTGATATAGTTCTTCTGATGAAGTCCAATTCTAAAGGAGAGGAGATAAGGCGCTGCATTAGTCTATGTCTCATGTGTCACAGTTCTAATTTAAGACGTTATTGAGAAGATAAATCTTGGAATATGTCCTGCATAAATAACATTGGTATGACTCCATTAATAAAGCAAAAACAATTAGTCTAGGGACTTCTAACACCTTATTTTTGTTTCATTCTTATTAAATTTTGAAAATACACAAATATTTATTTATGTTATAAAAAAATAAAAATCAACCACATTATCTCTGTTTAAGAAAAAACATTATCTTCACATTTAAGTCTCTACATAACCTTTGCTACTGAGCTGTAACTACTCTCCTAATTTTACATTTACTATATTCTTATTTTCCTTAGATTTACTAGATGTATCTCTAAAATTATACTTTTAGTTCTGCATATTTTCAAACTTTATATAATGAAATTATACTACATCTATTCTCCCATAACTGCTTTTTGACTCAATTTTATGTTCCAGAGAGTTCTCTTGGTTTATATGTTGATAAAATTAATTAAATTATCCTTTTTATCAGTTACATTATATTTCTTTAAAAGACTATAGCACATATGTTTAATGTATCTTTTGTGGTAATTGATGATTTGATTTCTGGATTTGTATGATTTATTTATTTATTTATTTATTTATTTATTTATTTATGCTAGCACAATGTTACTCTAACCTCTTTCATCTTTCTCATGTTTTATGGCACCTGTGTGCAAAAGATTTTAGCAAGCATATTTAGGAGTGGGATTATTAGACCATAAGATAATTAGGTTCAAAATTACTATATGATTCCAAATTATTTCTAAAGATTGTTTTCTAGAGGATATATTTTTTTCTAAAGAATGTTTTATGCATTGTTGGATTTTATTTGCCAACACTGTTAAGCATTTTTCATTCTAGGTTTATGTCTAAAATTATCCTGTATTTTATTTGCCTCTAATGTTAATATCACAAAAATGACCTAGGGAGTAGTCCCTTTTTATGTTTCCTCTGAAAAATAGCACTTAAGATTATCTTTATTTCTTTTTAAAGGTTTGGTAGATGGTTCTAGTAAAACTAAGCAGAGCTAGAGAGATTTTAATTTTAAAATTTTAAATTAATGGTTAATATGTTGTTACAGGAATATTATACAACTCAGGTACAATATTTTATTATTATAGGAGTATTTAACTGTTACAGAATTATAATTTATTTTTATATGATTAATGTGGTTTATGTTTCTTAAGCAGTTTTTAAATTATTTTAATTAATCTTTTAATAGCTCATATGTTTTGATAAACTATTGAATCTATTGTTACTTACATATTTTCATTCTGAATGTTTTGTACCTTCTTTGTATTTCCTGTGATCAAACTTTCCAGAGTACAGTATCTTTTAAAAACTAATACTTGTAATGATATCTTCTATTGTATTCATGCTTTAAATTTTTCTATATTTCTACTTCATTTTCCTTTTCTTCCACAACTTTTGGATTTATACTTTTACTCTCTTTTCACTTGTAAACAATGCCTACTTTATTTATTTTCACCTTACATTTATTTCTAATAGATGTACTTAATGTTTTAATTTACATTTTCTCTAAAGTGTTGTTCAGATAACTTACATGAGTTTTGATACTATGTGATATATACATATATATTTTTTAATATTTTTACCTAATTTACTTTTTTAGGATTTTTTTCTTTGACCCATTAGTTATCTATTTCCTGACATATAACCTTTTCCAAATATTTCTTTGTTATAGATCCCTAACTTAGATTATGGTAGAAAATTACTCTTTATAATAAAACCTTTGAAAACTTTTAGAGATTTGTTTTATTTTTCAGTATGTGGTCAGCCTTCATAAATATGCAATATGTCCTAGAAAAGAACTTGTATTCTGAGTTTTTTGTTCAGTGGTACATAAATATCTATTAACCAAATGATTAATTTGTATTGGGTAGATCTTCTATGTCCTTAAAATTTATCATCTGCCTTCCCTATAGAAATGTATTAAAATCATAAAAATAATGTTAGTTTTGCAAATTTACTTTTATAGTTCTACCAATATTTAATTATTTTTGAAATTGTATTACTAGATAGATAAAATTTATCATTATTAGTTCTTTTTTTCTGGTGAATTGAACATTTTATCATTATCCGAAGACATCTTCTCACTTTTTAATATATTTTACTTTAAAGTCCACTTTGATTGTTATACATTCACACCAGCTTTCTTTTTTCAGTATTTACTTTGTATATCTTGCACTATTCTTTTACTTTCAGTCTTTCTGTAGCCCTGTTAGCTTAGACATAAACAGTGCTTTTAATATAATCAGTGTTTGTCTTTTTAAATAAAGAATTTACTCATTTTACACCTAATACAATAACTATGTTCTGGGAATATTTTTACCACCTTATTTTATGACTTCAATTTCTCCAATCTTTTCTATAGAGCAGTGGGCAAAGGTAGGGTTAGAGCTGTGAGTACATGACACAGAGTTAATAAAACTCTGTAATAATCATAACCGACCTGGCTTTTTCCATACAAACAACTGAAACCTACCTTTGCCCACCCTGTATAGTTTTTCGTTTTCTTTCATTTAGAATATTCTTCTTCTCCCATGTATATTTATCTATTTTATTTGATGTTATATAATCTGTCTTTAATTTTTACTGATTAACTTAAATGTGTCAATGTGAACAAAAATCTGAGCTCTGGGTACAGAGAACAATAAGGAAAAACAAAAAAAATAAACATTGGTATATATAAACAATAATATTTTATGTTAAGTTTTAAAATCTACAATAAAAATAAAATACAAGAAAACAATAGCATACAAGTTGGGAAGGAGGGATTACCTGGAGTTAGATGATGTTCTAATTGTAACAACCATATTATGCATCACATATTATGTAAATATAACAGTATAAATATAAGCCAAACCATCTCTGATAATAATTTACTTGGAGTTATAACCAAATTCAAGATTAAAGGCACAGCTCTCTAAAACTGCCCTCACTTAAAACACCAGCCCCAAGTTCCAGGTTCCCCAGTGCCATGTTCCTGACCAGCTGGCTACAAATTTGGAGTTGCCTACATCACCCTTAGGTTCAATAATTCACTATAAAAACTCACAGAACTCACAAAATAGAGGTAGTCGAAGAAGAGACCCGTGAAGGAAGTCTCAATGATCTCCAAATCCTTGGGGTTACCCATACCACACTGAAGAATGATAATACTCAAAGAATATTGCCGACCAGTGAAGTTCATCAAAGCTGGTGCCCAAGGTTTTCATTGGGGGTTCTTACCAAGATAGGATTGATTGAATCACTGCCCCATATGACTCAATCACTAGCCTTCTACACTGCCTGGAGGTTAGGCTGATATCTCATGACCCAACCCAGTAATTACATGGTTAGTCTTTCTGGACTAGCCAGCCCTCACTCTGAGTCAACTAATTAGCATACACTCTCCAGGGGCTCAGCATGAGTTACCTCATCAGAATAAACTATCAGCTGTGGTCTGAGTTGCTCTGAGGGACCCATCATGAATAAAAAGGACACTCTCCCTACTTGGGAAATTCCAAGAATCTAAAGGTTACCTATGAGGAACAGGGGACAAAAGCCAGCCAATTTCTTTATTACACAACGCTAAAAAAAATGGTTAAAGAATGCACATCTACTTAAAGGGGAGAGAAAATAGAATAATAAAAATTATAAGAAACAATAAAAAGTAGAATAAAGGACATAGAAAGGTTAAGACAAATAAGAAGCAAACTGCATTTTGCAAGGTTCAAACCCATATGTCCTAGATATACAAAATGAAAAACAAAAATAACAAGACTGGATTTAAAGAAAAACTTACATGCTCCTTATAATGGGCAAATCTAAAATGCAATGTTTTATTGGTTACTGGAATAGATTTTTTAAATTGCCTACTATAATTACAGATTTGGTTATTCTTTTAGTTCTGTCATTTCCTATAAAACTTAGAGGCAATTATATTATTAATTACATGGCAATTTAAAATTGTTATGTATTTCTGATAAATTAAACTTACATCACTATGAACTAGTCACTATGAAATAAGAAGGTAGTGAAATATATCACTACCTACTTATTTCTAATAATACTTATAATAATAATAATAATTTCTAATAATACCTTTTGTCATAATATCTACTTTGCCTGATATTAAGATAGCCACGCAAACTTCGTGGATAGTATTTGTATAACACATTGTTTCTATCCTTTTACTGTAATTCCTCCTGTATTCTTATATAACCTACTAGAGGAAAAATCACAATGTTGATTAAAAATTATTCATAACCTAATGACAATGAAAATGGGGCATATCAAATCTTATGAGATTCAACTAATGCCATAGTGAGGGGATAAATTACAGCCTTGATGCATACATTAGGAGAAAGGTTAAAGATCAATGAGTTAAGCATGAATCTCAAGTAACATTTAAAAATTAGAGCAAATCAAAACCCCTAACATTTTATAGAATGAAAGAATTAATAATTAAAACAATATACAAATTAAAGAAAACAAAAACAAAAAACATATAATAGCTGGGCCAAGAAAGCAAAAGTAGTTTGTTTTTATTTTAAGAGTTAAGCTACTCTTTTCCAGAAGTAAATTCTGACAAGTGCATATCTACGTAACTACCACCTCATTTTCTTAACCCCCAAAAGTTTCCTTATACCCATTTGTGGCCTTTGAACTTATGTTCTGCAAGTAAAATCTGATGGGACAATGAAGCATGGTCTTGAGCAAAGGAGGCATATGCAATATGTCTATATGCTATTCCTTACTACCTCACTCACACATAGTGTTTGTAATACCCCATGAATACAGAATGCTCTGACTGGATCAGGATATGTGGGGGTTCGGTAGGAAATGTCTCACACAGAGTAGTATGTTCAAGGATCAGCAGGCTCAATATTATGATGACATCAGTTTTTATAGCATGTTTATTAGTTTTCTATTGCTGAGTAATACAATCACAAACTTAAAACAATGCTTATTTATTATCTCACAGTCTTTCATTAGATCAGAAATTTGGGCAGAGCTCAACTATGTTCTCTGCTTAAGACATATCAAGGCTTAAATTAAATTGTCGGCCAGATGTGCAGTCTCATCTGAAGCTCACGTGAGCTAAATGTTGACAGATTTCAGCTCCTTGTGGTTGTAGGGCCGAGGTCCCTATTTCCCTGCCAGCAGTTTGCCAGAGTTGCTCTTGGTTCCTAGAGTCAATCCTCAGGTTCCAACAATTGCTTTATTATTTTTTGCTTAATCCTTTAAACTTTTTTACCCACCCCCCAACCCTCCTCCCTTCTAACAGATTTCAGCCTATTTTTTGTATCTGTGAGTCTGTTTCTATTTTCTGTTCACTTATTGTGTTCTTTAGGTTCCACATATAAGTAAAATCATACGGTATTTATCTTTCTCTGGCTGGTTTATTTCACTTAGCATAATGTTCTCCAGATCTATCCATGCTGTCACAAAAGGTAAGATTTCCTTCCTTTTTTACAACCAAGTAGTTCCATTGTGTTCATGTACCACAGATTTTTTATCCACTTGTCCACTGATGGGCACTTGGGCTGTTTTGGTACAGCAAAAGAAACCAACAACAAAGTAAAAAAAAAAAAGAAAACCCATTGAACAGGAGAACATATTCACTAGTGATACATCTGATAATGGGTTAATATCCAAATTTTAAAAAGAACCCATACAACTCAACACCAAAAAAAAAAAAATCCAATTACAAAATGGGCAAAGGACCTGAAAAGACACTTCTCCAAGGAGAACATACAAATGGCCAAATAGACATATGAAAAAATGCTCAACTTCACTAGCCATCAAAGAGATGCAAATTAAAACAACAGTGAGCTGTCTGTCACCTCACACCTGTCAGAACGGCTATCATCAATAAATCAACAAACAAGTGCTGGCAAGGATGCTGAGAAAAGGGAACCCTCATGAACTGTTGGTGGGAATGCAGACTGGTATAGCCACTGTGGAAAACAGTATGGAAGTTTCCTCAAAATATTAAAAAAGGAACTGCCTTATGAACCAGCCATTCTTCTTCTGGGAATATATCCAGAGAGACACGAAACACTGATTCGAAAGAATATATGCACCCTTATGTTCATTGCAGCATTATTTACAAAAGAGTCTTATATAATGCAATGTAATCACAGGTGTGACTATCCTATTATATGGCTCATAAAACATAACCGCATTAAAGAGCAATGTAGCATAATATTAACAGGTCACACCTGCAATCTTGGGGAATAAATTATACAAAGCATTGGTCATCTAGGAGAACCATCAGGGAATCAGGAAGCTAAGACTTCTGCCTATATCAGTATAGAATACTAATCTAAGTAACAACGGTTTTTTAATGAAAATTTTAAAACAGTTTAAATTTAATATGGACATTAATAGACCAAGAAAAGAAAAGAAACTCGTGAAAAAGAAACATGTATGATAGGAATATATTCCATGGAAGGACACCCACGTACTAAAGTTAAATGAGGAATGCAGTGGTAGTGTGGGCACCAACATCATCAAGAATCTCCGTGCTGGCCGTCCTCTATAGTCCATGGATAATGATGGTGGGATATAATATTACAGAATTAGGCTCCCAAATACTAAGAGGGAGGAGAGAATCCTTAAAAAAAGTCAACATGGTACACTTAATTGGAAGCAAAACTGGTATGATTATTTTAATGAATGTTAAGGATGGACTGATAGCCAGCGGGACTTAATTCACAGACAGCTATGGAGATGGTAGAATATGGACGGCTTTCACAGTGGCAAAAAAGACAGGTGGCCAACAAGACCTTAATCTACACTATCCAAAGAAATCAAGGTGAATAATCAAGGCAATCACTCCAAGAGTTAAAATCTCTTGCTCAGTTTTCATACATGGTCCACTTCTAAAACCCTAATCCCATTGACTGAGAGATTGAAAGAGACTCAATGGAAAGACCTAACAAGACTATGCCCATTGTATATGATGGTGGTTTCAGCAGACCTTCCCAGAGGTACCTACAGCCTTCCACTTATATAACCCTACCCAGAGGAAAGTTGAATAATCAAATATCTGATGACAGTCCAAATTTTCACTAGCACCTGGGACCTAAACATCATGACCCCCTGTTAGAATGGACGCATAGGGATATAGGTAATAAATAGAACACTAGACCATATTTAGCTTATTGTAAGACCACTAAGCGTACCTGTTGGTCCATTCCCTGTTCCCTAAATGTGTGTAGGAATAAATAGTATTAGTAGTTGACAGAGACTGCATTGTTTACTTGGTCTGTGGTATAAAAAATTATTATAGGAAGTAGCCCAAACTGAAGCATCAAAACTCATTTTAATTTAAGATAATAATTCTAAAATAATATTGCATCCTAGGAGGTGGTAGTAAAGCAGGGATACCCTGAAAGACCTGAAGGATGATGATTTGTTCATGCTATTTTACACGCTTAATTCTCTAGTCTGGTCCATATAATAGCCAGATGGATCCTGGAGGAGAACCACAAATTCTACCAAAGAGTGACCCCTGATGCAACTGTTGTACCCATGAGGTATCTCTGCCATAGCATATCAAGCCTTGGGTTTGGAATGAGGCTGTTGACCTGGTGAATGCATTGTCTTCCATTACTCTGAAGAAGCTGGATAAGAAGCAGCTCACATTCATAAGGGACAGAAAATGTAAGCAGTTATGGTCTCATCCCAGGCTATGTTAGCTTTTTCACCTTCTGTTTAATATACTTCTAACAGACTTAGACCTTTGGTCATTTCACAGAAGATCACATGACTGGTTCCTAAAGAGTTTCTGTTTTGACTTAGACTTGGCTTCTTAACAGCCTTTACTTTCCTGTCAATTTATCAATGTATTTTGTATTTTATGCATTGTTTTAATCACTGTTATTGGGATAAATAAGAGAACCTTTTCTGCCACACTACTAAAATTGGAATGCCAACATCTATAAGTCATTATTTCAAAGAAATATATGTTCTATAATGCTAAAATATGTGTTCTATAATGTTATAATGCTAAAATATACACACTACTCACGATAATTTTGCTAGACTAATCTAGCATAGTTGACAAACTAGCATTCTTTCTATCACTTCATTTTCTTCTCAATTTAGCCCTTCAGTCTACAGTACTGACAATATTGAAAGATAAAAGACCTGGAAATAAATGATATTTAGGGAAAAAAGAGAAAGAATAGCTAAAGAAGATTAATCTATTCTCATTTCAAAAACTCAAGATCCAAAAGGACAATCAATCACCTTGGTGAGAATGAAATCTTTCAAATTAAGTCTTATAGTTGAAATATAGTATTAAACATATCAGATCTTTTGCTTTAATTTCTACATGAAATATGGCAAAGCCATGGAAAAATTTTATAAAAATGAAATGGTCATTCCATATAGTAAATCCATATCTAGAAGTAATAAAAGATTATTGAATATATTAAAATATATGTATATATGCACATATTTTCATATTTGTATACATTTTATAACCAAAATGTGAGAATCCACCTGCCTACTTTGAAATTTCTGAGAAAAGGTATGTGACAGGGAATCCAAAGCAAAGCTTAAAATATCCTTTTCCTGATTTTAATAACATTTACAACAGATCTATACACAGACCTATATTTTGTGCTACAAAATAAAATTATCATATAAAGCAAGCACTTATGCTTAATATGTTTCTAAGTGCTTTGCAATTATTTTTATTCTGGTAATTTATATAAATAATAGGATAACTTAACAGGAATTATCAAATACTATATTACAAATTAATGAGAGGGCAAAGAAATAACCAAAATTCTGATTCACTAAATGTGCTTTTTATATTATTCTGGATGCTAGATTTAACAAATGAATGTCTTTTTAAGAGCATAATTAAGAAAAGAGCTGAAATCAAATCTATGACAACAGAAGTGATGCCATCAAATAGATCTTTCATGCTTCATAAAACAATTGTGAATGCTCTGTTAAAAAAAAAGGCACATAAAATCGAACCAACGGAGATTGTATCTGCATGAAAGTGTCTATTTCATAGTACTGATCATTTAAATAAATCAAACGTGCATATACATAGTCAATTCTCATCATCTGGATTTTGTGAATTTTCCAACTTGCCAAAATTCATTCGACCCAAAATCAATGCTCACAGCACTTTCAAGTTATACCCATACATGCTTATAACCAAAAATTCCGAGCCTCCTGATGCACATGTTCCCAGCTGAGGTCTACCAAGGTGAGCTGCTGCCTTGTTTCAGCTCTCACACAAAGATGACCAGAGGATAGAGAGGGCGGTAACAGTGGAGTGGAGTGAAGTGAATGAGGCTGTGGCTCTGGGACCAGTTGGATGGTGTGAATCCCAACTCAGGCTCCTTTTCATGAGGTGGCTCCAGGTAAGTCACTTAACACTTTTGAACTACATTGTCTCTGTTGTAAAATTTAAAAAAAAAAAAAGTCTACCAGGATGAGTTATTTTAGGATTTAAGATCATAACCTAGGTGAGATAGTGCACATATATATTCTCATGCACACACTTTTCTGTAGGAACAATGATTTAGTATTTGAAAATTTAGTGTTCATTGCAAATTTTTATTATATTGAACATAACTACCACAAATAATGACACTTTACTAATCATATATACATATATATAACACATATAAATTCATTGAATTTGACTCTGATGTGATCTGACATATTCTTACATTGTATTTTCATTTGCAACAGTCATGAAGACATGCTCTTATATGAGTAGAGCTAGAAATGATTAAATGATTATATTATTTTGTGTTTTGGAGAATGAAAATCATGCACAGATAAAATAAATCACAGACTTATGATTAACAACATTCTGCTGAAATAAAAATGTAAAACAAACAAAATTAAGTACTTTCTAAGATGTGGAAAGAATACTAGAGAAATACATTTTCTACCAAAATTTACTAATGATGGTTTTAAACAAGTTGCTGAGCAATTACTTTCATGAAGCTAAAAGATAAGATTAGCTCCAATGAATCTAGTTTCTAATGTAACAAAAATTATGCTTTTCAATTTTTATTTCTACATAACCAGAGAGGTGATATTTTTATCTTGTAGTTATAGATGCAGTTAGTTTCTTAATCCAGTGTTTATGATAGATAGCATTGATAAAAGACATGATGGATAATGGAACTAAGTTCCAGTGTCATGACATAAATCAGTTTATGTTTTGTGTTCTACTTCCATTTACCGTATAACTACCGATGGTCTATTGATGATTTTGGTAAAGAAAATCCTCTGTTTCTTTTAGATTATACCTATTAAAATTCATAGTTTCAGCTAAGAATAGCAGGTAAGATTTCTAAAACTGATTTTAAAAGCACTGTTATTTAAAACTGTGACCAATGTCTGCTTCCTAGGATGATGCTTAAGTACTGAGATTACCTTGCAATGGACTCCTTTTTGTTCCAGAAAACAATATATAGAATATCTTACAGTTATGTTAATACAGACTAAACACTTATCTCTACTGGGGGAATATCTGAATGTACTTATTTCAACATGAAAAACTGACTAATGGTTTTTGTCAACTGTTCAACACTCAGGAAAGGTTAAAAGTGTAGTGGAGCACTGGGTATTTTCTAGTGGCCCCTCTAGGTATTGCCTGATCCTTAAACGACGAACACCTTTGACTGAATTTCTATTGACTAAACTATGATTCTGTCCATGGCAATGCAAGTCATTCTTGTTTTTATCAACACAATACATTTAATCTATGAGAGAATCTGTATTAAATTCTAATTTGAACAGTTTTTGACATCTTACTATTTCCCCCATCAATTAAGAAGTTTAATAAAATCTTCAGCACATGTCTATTTTATATTTTGAAAGAGTTGAATGTCATGAAAGTATAAAACTTATGTTTCACATTTGTATTTTTAAAAATTATACTTTGGAATTATTACTAGGATATTTTATGCAGATATATGCAGCAATAACTTTACTGCTTTTTTCTAAATAGAATTAGACTACCCCATGCTTAAAGTATGTTGCTGATTCTCATAGAGAACATGCAGGGTATCTGGGAAAATAACATAGAAAAGAGCAATAAGAAAATAGAGGTGTGCTCTTTCTCTTCAAGTAATACTAGAGAAGGATCTGAAAAAAAAACAAAACCCAAAACTGAGTTTTGTTATCTCATAGGCCTATTACTGGCTACTTTGAATTTGCAATTAACTAATTAATTTTTGAAATGGAGGCAGGAAATGATTGAAAGATGGTAAAAAGCAAAAAGTGACAGAAAATGGCTGTGTACATTTAAAAAAAAAGTGAGGTGGAAAAGTAGATGAAAAAGATTTGAAGGTGGCCTAGTTTCATGGACTAAACTGTACTAATCAGCAAATAACAGTAAGTTCTCATTAGAAGTATTGGAGAGAAAGAAACAGAACTGGCATCAAACAAAAAAAAAATATATGAGTTCAAATCTCAGTTCCATTCTTTACTTGCTGTGTCAACTGAGGAAGTCAGCTAATACCTCTTACCCATGAAGGCCCTTCATTTCTACCTCTTGGGATCTTTGTGAGAATTACATCAGAAACAGTACAGAAAAGCACTTTGTAAATTCATTAGCACCATGGAAATATTAATTATGTATGTTCATAAAGATTATGAGAATAGCTTTTTCACCTAAAAAAAATAATCCGTTCTTCCTGATGGTGGAATTTTGAGATGCTCTCACTGTCCCTTCAGTTACACATAGGCTAAAATGACATAATGCATTTATGTATTCCTATTCTTTCCATAAATTTATTTAAAGCATTTTCAATATTATTACTCTATTTTTCTGTTACTGGGAGAATAGTATATTCCAAGAGTACTTTTTTCCCTACCACATAAAATCCAGCTAAGATTCAGTTTCAAATAATCTAAGTACCAACAGGTATACTATACTTTTCAGCTTTACTGATATTTTTCTTAATTTACTAAATCATCCTGGATTTTGGCATAAAACAATAACAGGCTTTTATGTTTTCACATATTGATGTTCATGTTCAGAAGAAAAACATTTGAACGTGAAAGACACTGGTGTGTGTGTGCATGTATGTATATATATATATGTGTGTATGTGTGTATACATATATATATATACACACACAAATATGTATATATATATGCAACTCTTTTTTTACTTACTGGGCTAAGATAACTAGTGCCTCCTTTGGAAATATTAGACCTTCATACAAGAGAGAGTTGGAGATTTTGACAGATGTCTGTTTCTTGGCCAAAACTCCAGTTCTATCTCTTCCTCCTAAGAAGGATTTCTCTGCAACTGAAACAATTGGAAACTATTGGGTTTATAGCTCTTTGAGGGGCTATAAATGGTTTGATGTGATTGTCTGTCTTCGCCCTGGATGAACTGCAAGCCTCAGATATTTTCAAAAGAAGTCGTTTTCTCAGAAAAATGTTAACTTGAATGTATGTTGTTTCTTCCACAACAGTATTGCTATTATATGGCTTATAATTTCTTTATCCACAGTTAGGCTGTGGTTTCCATCACATGATGGTGTATTCTTTCTGTTCTCTTTCCTTAAAACACATTTTCTAAGAGTGTTGCAACAGTATAAATTTAATAGTCCTTTATGTTATTTGGTAGTATTTTCATTATTGTTTCTTAATGCATTAACTATTCATTTAAGAAGAAAATTTAACTATCTCTGTCTGGTTTTTCTCCTGAATTTTTAATCTCCTTTTAACTAATTTTAGTCATTGGTGATTAAAGCGCTATTATATTGTTGTTCAAAAGTTCCACCCTACTAGTAACTACTGAATTCATATACATATTGCGAAGCAGCATTTCCCAGTTTCTCATTCCCATGTCCTGAAAAGTGCTCTCTGTAGAGAGCAGATAACAAGATCTCAGCCAGTCACACAAACACAAAAACTTCTACACTAAACACTAAGCAAGTCTCTGTTATAGACAGACTCTTAGTTATGGAGGCTGTGGCCTCAGATATGTAGTTTTCATCTTAGTTTATGTAGAAAAGCCTAATAAAATTGTGTTGATTTATATTTAGTTCACATAATTATCCTTTTATAGCCTTAAATTTAAAACTCCTTTGTTAAACAACTCTTTAGGCCTCAAAATTTTGAATTTGAGTTCTACCTCCATTATGCTTATGATTTTGACTAAATTACATAAGTTCTCTGTTTCTTAATTTAGAAAATAAGGATTATAATAATGGCTGCATTGGGGAGTTGTTGGGAAGAGTCAAGGAGATGATACATATGAGAGCATTATAAATAGTACAGAATTGCTAGAACATGTGCTCATTCCTTTATGTCATTTCCAATCATAACACCCTCACATTTAGGTTTTGGTGGCAGGGCATGAAAGGGATAAAGGCTGAAAGAAGTAATTATTCCTATATTTCCTAATATATGGTAACCAGATTAATAAAATTAAATATGAGAAAAACAATTTATGAAAAATATACTAGACAAATATATATTTCACTGATATAACTTTTTGTGATATAAATATTTTAATGTAAATATTTTAATATAAAGTTTCTTATGAGAAGCAATACCATTACCAAACAAGGGCCCAGAGCCTGATGCACATAGAAGCCAAAACTGTGACACCGGTTTTATGAGAAAATAAATGGTAATTTTTTTAAATGCTGAGTCAGCTCACAGGAGACAGGAGGCATTGCTCTAATCTGCCTCCCTGATCCAGGCTTTGGGTGGGTTTTTAAGGATTCGGGGGGAGCAGGGATGTGGAAGCTCTAGTGGGGAAAGTTTTAATTACAGGATCTTAGAACTTGGCCATTTATGGTAAGTGGCTTCAGCACCAGATCTTCCCTGACAATGGACCCTTGGCTCCTGAAGAGTTCCAGTGTTAAAGTTCCAGTTATGTCCCAGTCCTCTGGTTCCACAAGAGGGTACCAGACTTTAGTTTCTGGAGTAGTTGTAGGTCAAAGCTCTCTCCTCTGCACACGCCTTGAGTGCATGAGTTGTGGTTTTGGTCTATTGTCTCTGAAAAGCTAAAACAACACAGTATCTTGTTAGAAACAGGATGCGACAGTTTTGAGCTGGTTCTGCAGTTATGTTTTCTTGTCACTTTCAGGACATAAATATTTAAAGAATCAGTTTTACATGAGTATTGTCTTACCATACTATATCAATCTTTTAAAATTAAAAGAACACATTAAATGTAGCATGTGACTTTTCTTTACTGAATAGGCTTTGGTTTAATTTTATTGTCTTTGGTTACTCTGCTATCCCATTCACTACATTCTTCCTACTTGCAAGGTTTCTGATGAAAGTCAGAATTCATATCTTTGTTTCTCTGTAGGTAATTTTTTTTCTCCCCTCCCCTCTG
The DNA here is from genome assembly GCA_004026545.1 of Mormoops blainvillei. Classification (NCBI taxonomy): domain Eukaryota; kingdom Metazoa; phylum Chordata; class Mammalia; order Chiroptera; family Mormoopidae; genus Mormoops; species Mormoops blainvillei. The sequence goes on along the minus strand of PVJD01001275.1, from coordinate 70,786 downwards.
GTTTACTCCTAGATCTTCCCTTTGGTTTTATATAGCTTGAATATGATACAGCTAGGTATCTTTTTGTTTGTTTGTTTGTTTGTTGGATTTTTGTGGTAATCTGTTTGTTTTGTTTGTTGGTATTTTGTTTTTTTGTGTTCTCTGAGCATCCTGAATCAGTGGTTTGGTGTCTATCATTATTTTTGGAAAGTTCTCATACAGTTTTTCTTCAAATATTTCTTCTCCCCCATTCTCTTTCTTCTCCTTCAGGTATTCCAATTGTAAATATACTACACATTTTGATATTTGCCCACAGTTTTCAGATGTTCCTTTTTAAAAAATTCTTTTCTTTTTACATTTCTCTTTGGGAAGTTTCTATTGACTTATCTTCAAGTTCACTGATTCTTTCCTTGACTGTTGAGGCCATTGAAGGCATTCTTTATTTTTGCTAGTGTGGTTTTCATTTCTTGCATTTCCTTTTCATTCTGTTTTTATAGTTTCCATATATCTGATAACTTTGCCTTTTGGCCTTGCACATTTTCTATTTTGTGTACTAGAATGTTTACCATATCAATCATAGTTATTTTATATTCTTTATTTGATAATTCCAATTAATGTCTTATCTGAGTCTGGTTCAGATGTATACTTTGTCTCTTCAGAATAATTTTTTTCCTGCCCTTGGCATTTGTTCTACATTTCTGTTGAAAATAGCATATGTTGTATAGAGTAAAATATACTGAGATAGTGCTGGCCGGTGTGCTCAGTGGATTGAGTGCCAGCCTGCAAACCAAAGGGTTGCAGGTTCAATTCCGTCAGGGCACATGCCTGGGTTGTGAGCCAGATACCCAGTAGGGGTCACTCGAGAGGCAACCACACATTGATATCTCTCTCCCTCTCTTTCCCCCTCCATTCCCCTCTATCTAAACATAAATAAATAAAATCTAAAAAATATATACACTGAGATAAATAGGTCTGTAGTAAGAAGTTTTGTTTTAATGTGACTAGGAGTTGAGCTGTGTTTAATGTTTATTGTAAATATAGGTACTAAAGGTTTCAAATTCCTCTCATGTCTTTGTTTTTGTCTTCAGTCTTGGCTTTTGGACTTTCCTTTGTACTGTTGCTGAGAGAGAGACCACTTCTTAACAATTCTTAGTTAATATCCACTGTTATAATACAGAAGGTGTATACTAGTGTGGTGGTAGGGTGTGGGGGAAGAAAGGTCTTCCATAACCTTCTAAATGAGGTTCAGTCTTTTAGTAGGTCTGGTCATGGGGGTGTTTCCTACTTCACAGGTGTTTCTGTCTTTCCTCCAGGGTTATAGGGTTTGTTTGTTTGTTTGTTTGTTTGTTTTTCCCCTTTCATACCATTTACTTCCTTCCTGGAGTGTTCCCAATCTATTCCATTGAAACCCTGCCTCCTGGTGACTATTTCCATGTTTCTTCCCTACCCTTTACCCCTTAAATGTGACGGGAAAAGTGCAGGAATGAAAAATTTTCAGCATTGCTCTAGGGGTGTCTTTCTCTCTAGAGAAGAAGCTTTTGGTTTTGAAGAAGAATCTGGGAAGGTTATACGTTGGCTACTCTTCCTCTTCCTCCTGCCATGGCCTTGAGAGCATTTTTCATGGATCTTCATTGCGAGAATCTGTTGGGTTCCCTAGAGAGAAAGCCCATTACAAAATGAGGAGATCCCTGTGATTTCTCGCTTTCCCTGCTGTTCATGCTCAGCCTCCAGGAGCAATACATTCAAATTACCTGTAAAGCTTTTCCATCTCTAAGGCTTCCAGGGGCTTCTGCTCCATCTAAGGGATATCAGGTGCTGTATCTCTCTGCATGCTCCTGTCTCCTTAGAGTTTGTCACATCAGTTTTTCTTAGTTTTTTAGCAGTACAAAAAATATCATGGATTTTCCATTTCTCTAGTTTTTATTTGTTATAACACTTTTCTGTTCACACCACCACCACCTGATTCCCTGTGTTATATGATTTCAGGTGGAAGATATATTACCTTTCATTAATGGAATTATCACTTGCAATTTAACTCTTTGAATCATTCAAAGCTTTAATTTTGTAGCATACAAACCATTAACAGATCATTAAACAAAAATCAGCTCTCCTTTCACTATCCAACTTTCTTTCCTCACATCTTTCAACATTTAAAAAGAAATGCTAGTCAATTCCTGTTACTCCTAAATCTTTCAGTTACTAAAATTAAAGTGATATATTCTGGTATTTCCACTGAGATGAGTGATAAATACAAAATCGGTTTTGAAACTGATGTCTGGCAAACAAAATCAGTGGAAATGCGAAGGCATTATTATGATACGTGGTTGGTGTTGCAAGCTCATCTAAAATAGCACATTCCCAAACACAAGTTAGAAAAGACTACGTGGACACTGTCTTCATAATTCATCATGTTGTCCTGGGCAATTAAAGGACACTTCTGTTATTCTTTGCTTCTTGCATTAAGATGCAAGTCAACTAGTCTTTTTCTCTGGAGTGCTTTCTGATAAATCTTCCCCAACAGTTTCAATTTACTTCTTGCCACTAAGCCAGACAAATATATACAATCCAGAAAACTTGAGACGTTAAAAAGATGGTGAGTAAAATGGCCCATGGGCAATACTTCTAAGTGCAGAGCTAACGGGAATTAATTCTACTCTTTGTGGTGTAATAATGCTCAGAGTTGAGGGATGGGAAATTGAGAATAATTAGCAGGGAAGTGACAAGGAGAAAATTCTGAGATGTTCTAAATTAAATTATAGCAGAGGGTGGAAGGAAGAGGTAAGAGATGTATCAGTTAAAAGCTACAAAACAAACGAAATACTGTTTACATTCCCTGAATGTATGGTGAAACTTTGAATTAACTTCTAGGTGGCTATTTCCATAATTATCTATAGAGAATAGCCGAGTAGTGGGCCACCAGACTCCACCAGATCTTGCTTACCCATGAAGTTTCTGGACTACTGCCCACACCCAATTCAAAAGACTGCACACTTCTACCCTAGAACTAGCCCTGCTTCACCTTCTCCCACCCCTTTATCTATAGCCAATGTATATTCTTTCCAAATAATTTATATCTTTCTTCCCTAATCTTACTGTATAAAAGAGCCCCACCAGCTCCAGGACAATAGACTGGTTGTCCTCCCCACTTAGCCCTGGTGGTTTAGATGTGCGTGCCCCAAGACCTGGTCCTTTCTATGGCTAGCATGTGACTCAACAAACCCTTTCTTTCAGAAAAGCTTTTGGTTGTGATGGGGTTTTTTTTGTTTGTTGGTTTTTGTTTAATAGAAGCCGAACCGGTAGTCTGTGCACACGACCTCCTTTTCAGCAAGAGATGTCAGTCGATTAAAAATCAGAGTGATTTGTAAGTGCCTTTTGAAACAATCCCACTACAGCCCTGAACAACTTTCAGAATGTCTCTAGCTTTCTAGGTTGGTAGTTGACAATCAGGTCTTCTTTTTATTCCTTGTTGGGTAAATGGAGCACATTCATTATTTTTGTACTGTGTTCTGGTATTTTCATTTGAGCCAAGGTACTGTGTTCAGAAAACTGAAAGATAACAGAAGCATATTATTGAAGACAATAGTTTGAAATAATTATAAAAGTTGTAAAGTGAATATATAGGTGAAGATGTTCTTGATTTATGACTCAAGCCAGCTTATTCATGAGTATCCAAAGAAGGCTCCCACCTGAATAAGCCCACCACAGTTAAAGGGTATGTGGTATCATATTAAGGAAAGTCTGCCCATTATCTAGTAAACTTAAGTTAGAGGAAAATAGTACATTTAAACAGTCCGTTCAGTTTTTAGATTATCACATTAGGTACAGGCTTATGTGTTAAACTTCAATTATAAGATTCTCCTCTTATGTAAAATTAATACTTAGATCAAATTCTATGTTAGAGAATAACATCCTCCATTTTTCTTAACCACCTCTAATGTTATCCCCCCTAAAATAATTACCTTCTCTCTAACATTCCAAATTATTCCAGACTTCTTCTACATAGTCATGCCCACAGGCTAAATTTGTGAAAATTAATTTTATTAGTTTAATTGACCTACTATGTCCTAGGTAATTAACATACTTTAGTTCATTTAAGCTTTACCAGCCATTAGCTTATTGATAAAGTGAGAAAAAGAAATGTTGCATAACTTAAATTAGGCCATACCTAATCAGCAGCTTATCTAAGATTAGAAATTGAAATACTCTGCCATATCATGAAAACCTTATGCAGACTTCCAAAGGTATCCTATTTTATAAACAGATACTCAGGATATGGAAAGTCATAAACCAATAGGGAAACTAAGTTTCTGTGAAATTTCTTACTCCACATAGCAAGAAAGTTATAAGAAATTCTGTTTGGATAAAATATAGCACTGGATTTCTTTGTATGGTGAAAATAGGAAGTGTTGATAAGAAATTACATGTTTATTTAAAAATATATGAACAAACCAAAACCTGCTGTGACAACTCCATAATCCTTGCAAAGCTTTTACTGGAAACCTCTTTACATTGCATATTATGGTAAAAGTGACCTAGGCAAACATATAAGCATATAGATAGCATTAAGATGTGAATAAACATGAGTGATAGATCGAGTTGTCGAACAGCCAGCCTCAGGCAGAAAAACCAACTGACTTGAACAAAGACTCTCAACAGAGGGAGATTTATGTTATTCAGCTGAATTACATTCCTTTATAGACTACTGCAGATGGGTTGCAGGAAAAGCAGCCATCTATCCGATTTAAGTAGACTGCGTGCTGGTACTATAGATATATCCTTAATGCATCGTCAGGGTTGCTGTAGGCACAGAACTGGCTTTGTTCTCTGACGGTCCCCTCCAGTTTAAATAGAAATGCCATTTACCGAGTGTCAAATAAGTAGGAACCATATAACACTATAATCTAGTTGCAGTGACATTATATATTTTAGCCTCGCTATGGAAAGTGGTTAAGTCAGCAGAGAGTTACAATCTACAGAACTATGCTGACCTCTGAGAGCCACTCATAATTTACCGGGTAGTTATTGTCTTCTATGTGTCGATAATAGTACTGGTATCTCTAATTTGTGCTGCATATTGTAGTTCCGATGCTGATACTCTTTTCTATATACTTTCTCCTTCAAGTTTTTACATTTTGTGAAATATTATTATCTTATATTTAAGGATAATAAAATTGCACAGGAGAGGTTAAATGTGTCCCTTGAGTTTAAACAACTGGAAAACAATAAACCTAGAATTCAGATACAGATATCCTGACTCCGATGCCACTATTCTTTGCATAGCACTCTGTTAGGTATTATTCTGGAGTGGAGTTAGAATAAATGAAGTATATCATGGAGTATATTATGTTCTAAATTGTGAGTAAAGTATGCATGTAAACAACTAGAAGAGGGAGAAAATGACTGCAGGCGTTAAGTATTGCTACTTTCTTGAAACGCATCTAGTGTCTGTTATTCATCAAGTCATAGTAAACAGGCAAAGTGCTGCCTTAAAATAACCCATGTAGAGACTTTCCTCAATAGTTTGAAATAATTAGAAACTGGGCTTTAATTCTGAATATTAATAGAAATTTCTGTGTTCAATCCTATGTTACTAAATATATACAGGTAGGTCACATAATCTATGTGAAAGTATTTTAGATTTCTTTTACACATACATGGTCTTAGACAAGTGGAAACCTGTTTAATTTATGCACTCAGGTATTTGAGTTACTAGTATGGGGTACTTTTAATCTTAAGACAAAAACAAACAAAAACCTTAAATAGCTTTTACGTGAGACAGGATAGAGTTTACTGAAATGTTTTCAAACAGTATGAGAGTCTGATATCCATAGAACTATACATTTCCTAAAATGAGACAGGTCAGATGCTTTACATTTTAAACCATTAATGATTCAGTATCTGCATTTCCAATTCAATTGGCAGCACACTGTCTTCACACCACTCTCCCATTACAGAAAGGCTATCTGTCAACATTTAGCACCACATGCAGACATGATTCCACCTGCAATTTCAGTCTCAAATGACTCCATATTAATGATGAAGCATCAACACTTGAATGCAAAACCTCATTTAGGACGTACAATGACCAGAATGATGAAATAATTCTTTTGTAGATAGTCAGTGGATTGAATAGAAAAAAATACTTGTTCTGCCCAGTTAAGCCAGAATCTCAAGGTAACCAGATGCTCAGCGTATCAATAGACTTTCTAGTGCTTAATAAAAACATATAGCCTGGTTAGAATTTCATGGGAATAACTTCATTTTCAAAAGAGGCAACCAGAACAAGTTTTAAAATAGGGTTATCAGAGGGCAGGGAAAACTCCGGTTTTCTCTACTTCCCCCCAGTATCCTGCACGCAGTTCACTGCATAACATTATAAACAATGCTGATATTCTCTCAGGTATCTGAAAGGAAATTGCAGGACTTTCATTATTTCAAATAAACCCAAAATACATATCCTATTCTCTTTCATTTTAACTGACCTCTGTAATCTCTTAACTCTTTTACTATGCCTAAAGTCAGACCCAAACAATTTGCTTATATGTTCCATAATTCTTAATTGAACAAGTATTAATCAAATTCTTTTATATACCTAGCACTGTGTCAAGTATTTGAGAATTTCTTTTTTAAATAGAACTTCCACTAGGCCCTTAAGTTCACTATTTTGTTATAAGACATATGCTCACCATATTATACAAGGGAAAAGTGTGGTCAAGTGTGTTAGAGAAAAAGCAAGTGCAAAGAAAATTACTCAGATGGAAGGTGAGATTAAAAAAACCTTGAAATCCAATTTTATTCCTAAATTTATTTGTCTTTACTATTTCTATTTCCTCTGCAAACTTTCCTTGCTTTGCTACCCATATTATGCATGCATTCAAGAAAGTAAAGATCAATAGTGTTTCTCTAAGCTATAAAAACATAAAAGATTGGTCTCTGAATGGTGTGACTTAGCTGGTGGGGAGTGTCATCCTGTACACCAAAAAGTTAGGGATATGATTCCCAGTCAAGGCACATGCCTAGATACAGGTTCATTCCCCTGTTGGGGCACGTATATGAGGCAACCAGTCGATGTTTCTCTCTCTCTGTCTCTCTGTCTGTCTCTCTCTCTCTCTGTTTGTCCCTTCCTCTCTCTTTAAAAATCAATAACTATATATAGATATTTTTTTAAACAGGTAACAAATTGATTTGTGTAAACTCGCAGACACATGCACATGCATCATTCTGCAATTGTATATGTATGACCAGGTGATCATTGCTAAAGTATATTAAATCCATACAAATCAATGCTTCTATTTATTAAATACAATCATAAGTTTCCTGAAAATGAAAGATATATAATTTTAATTATAATATAGGCTGACAATTACTTTGTTTTATGATATTGCTGAATATATACATACATAAAAGTGATACCATTTTATATACACATAAATGTATAAAACTAAATTATGTATGGACATACATAACATGTACATATATGTATATATGTATCTTGTGGGCATTTCTTTTTTCTGAGAGACTAATTCCTCACTTAACCTTAGAAGCTAAAACTTTATCTAGAGTCCTGATAAAACTTAAACCAAAAAGCATAACAAAGAGGTAGTAAATTAATGATGGGCAAAAGCTATGACTAATCTTTTATAAGAATTAGTTTTTTAATTACCACAACAATTGTGACTATCAGTACCATCATCCATATCAACTTTACTGAAATGATCCTCAGAGATAAAAATAAAGCTCTCCTTTTTCCTCTGATGTAAATAACTCTTTGAAAGTGAATTAAGTAAACATGAGCCTTGTGTATTTGATAAATATGTGTGTCTTATTTCTCCTTTCCCACTGCTTTTCATCCAGCTGCAGCTGGGAACCAAGCAATAAATACTATTTATTTATTTTAATAGTATGCTTAGTAGAAGTATTACTAATATTTCCTAAGCTTAAAAACATCCCAAATGCATTTTACTGTTAGGCTCAGCATTTTCATAGTAATTTACAACTTAAAAAGGGTAAACTCTATTACTCTATGTCAAACCAACAACTGGGTAAGTGCAGAATGTTACCTTATGAAATATGACCAAATTTATTGCTGCAGTCATTAGTGCATATTGATTCCGTTCATAACAACCTGAAGGGAATAGTAAACCCGTTATGCTGGTGCTTGGTCTGTCTCTCTGAGAAGAGCCAGGCTTGGCACTGCTAAGTTCCCAGCAATGCCCACTTAGCTCAGCAATCAATGCTGATCTTTTTCTTTTGGTCATTTTTAATAAGACTCGTCAGTGCCACAAGCTTCAAGATCTTACATCTTACAACCAAATCTGAGGAACATTACTGCCCTTTTGCAAAGGCAACTTCATTCTATCATCTTTTGAAGGCAGACATTTTCTATGTGGAAGTATTTATTTTAGTTTTGCTTCTGTAAAAGATGGCACTCAAATTAACAGCACTGCCATGCACTACGTAGTTTCTTGTAGGCTCTTTTATATACTTCTATATCCTAGGCCCCAAACATTTTACTTTCATGTGAACATAGATATGTACCATTAAATGCTAGTATATATATTTGGTAGTCAATTTTCAGAATCTAAGTTTTCTCTTTTTAATAGGAAATCATTGTACATCTTAAATATATGCAATTTATTTGTCAATAATACCTCAAAAACCCGAAGAAAAATGCACAAACAAAAACAAATTTAAAAAGAGACCATGTGGCTAGGACTTCACATCTATACCAGGAGAGGGCAGTTTACCCTCAAAATGCATGTGTTGAAGTCCCAATTCGGAATGGAATGGCATTTGGAGATATGGTCTTTATGAAGTACTTAGATTAAAACCAGGCCCTTAACGTTGGGTCCTATTCCAGTGTCTCTGGCATGACTAAAGGGGCATGACTGCGTGCATGGGGCTGGTGCACATGTGAAGATGCAGGAAGAAGGCAGCTTCTGCAAGCGGAGGAAAGGGGCCTCTTGAGGAAACCCCCCCGGCTGGTACATCATTGGTCTTGGCACTCAGGCTCCAGAATAGAGACATGATAAATTTCTGTTGTTTAAATATATATATAAATGAAATTAAATTATAGGCCTTTAAAGAGGGTAGTTCCTGCTACTCCCACACCAAGAAGTCTCTCTTCTATCAGCTCCGTTTGTTCTTCCCAAGAGGGAGAATATTTTTCTGATTAGTAAGATTTAAGAGCACTGGTTCACCTTTATTAGTGGACAAGTTTATAGAACTGGGTTTGCTTCGTTGTGCCTAAACACGTATTTTACTCTTTCACTTTTATTTACCATATGCACGGGAGAAGATAAACAATCTTAATTAGGTTTGGACTTTAGGGGATGCAGTCACTCACCTCCCTTCGGGCTGTAATGTGTGAATCAAGTCCAGGCTCACAGAGCTCTGCCCTGCAGCGAGTAAGTACACACCCACCTACCCGCTCGTATTATTCCTTGTATATAACAAACCCACAGGTTCACATAACAAATGAGTGACCAGACCAACACAGAATTTAGTCATTCTGGAGGCCTTTGTCACATAATTCATTTCTTATCATATAATCAAAATCTAACGTCTACCCCCTAAAAAAAACAAAACACAAAACCTACAACTGAGGTAATAATTTGAATGTAGGTAATGTAATATCTTTTATACAGGGCATGACAATGTTTCAGGTTATTGTCAATTAGAAAAGTGATCCACAACCTATTTGGCATATGGGCTAGTTTCCTGGAAGACAGGTGGGGAGCAGCGGGAGGACAGGAGGTGGAGCTCAGGCAAGCTTTGCTTGCAGCCAGGTTCCTAACTGGCCATGGATCCAGGGTTGGCGACCCCTGAATTAGAATAAACAGGGATTTTACAAATTATGGCCTACAGAGCAAATTCTCCCACACCAGTTTTATAAATAAAGTTTTACTTGAACATAGCTGTGCTCATTAGTTTCTATAGTTTATGGCTGTGTATGCACTACAAAGGTACCAATGAGTAGGTGAAACAGAGACCATATATCCCACAAAGCCAAAAAATTTACCATCTAGTCCTTAACAATAAAATGTAACTGAATATGTCTAATTTTACATAATGATACCTATTAGAATTCCTAGAATAGTCCCTAATATATAGTAGGTATGCAATAAAGTTTAGTGGATGAATCTAATAGAAATCGTCCATGTATATTTTATAGATGGATGTACATTTATCTCTCTTTTCTTTCTCTTCCCTCCCTCCCTCCCTCCCTTCTCTTCTCCTTGTTACGGAAAAATGAAACGACCAGACACTGAGGGGTTAGGAGAACGATCTTTACTTACGTGCACGGGCCCAGAGGAGACAAACTCCAAATTCTGAGCCCAGAACAATAGCCCCGCATTCCCTTTATGCTGGGCTAAGTGGGGTAGGAGTCTTGGGAGGCGTGGTATAGATTTAGCGCGAAAAGGGTTTACAGAGGTAAAAGAGAAGCATTTACATCATAAGTCAGGGCAATTAGCATTTCATCTCTGGTATCAGGTTTGATTCCCTCTACATCCTAAGTCAAAAATATAGAAAAGATAGTAGCAATGACTATTCTCCTTGAAATGTACAGAGATGGATGCCACCACGGGTAGAGGGTACCTCTCTCCAGCAAGTCAGTGAACCAGCCTCACTAGGAACACCTGAGGGACCTCGTCTTGGATGGAGCAACCACAAGCTGTTTCACACTGCCCAGTACATGCTCTTGTATACCCTCCTCTTACCACTCTAGTCACTCTACCATTTATGCAATAGAAGGCTAAATAAAAGCTTGTTTAAGTAGGAATCACTGCCATTGGCCTTTTTCTGGGCTAATGAGATGACAAATTTGTGAACTTAAATGTTGCATAGGTGGTCATACTAGAGTGCAAATTTGCCTCATGTATGGTTTATCATTTCATGTTGCATGGCCTTCGTATTTTTCATGGGAAAAGCAATTAAAGATAAAGAGAGCCAGGAGGAATAAGTTGGATGAAAGGTGGGAAAAACAAAATTAATAAGAATGTTTTAGCTACAGAATCTGTTTTTTAGAAAACTGTCTGCAAATATAGAAGAAATAATTGCTTCTTCCCAAGATGATGTGTCATTTATTTTTTTTATTTTTTAAAATAAATTAAGTCACAAACAATTCTCTTTTCTCTACTGTATCATTTGGGTGTTTATTTTCCTACATGGTTATATTAAGTTCTTGAATCATTTAATTTTGAATAAACCCATTATGTCAGTTTCCATTACAGTGGTATATATGCATAACAAATTGAACTTAAAATCAAACTAAAGAATCAAAAGAGATAAACACAGACATGATGCCAAGTAATAGTCCCAACAGAGCCGACTGTCAGTTTGGCCATAAGCATTTCCAATATTAAAGAACAGGGAGGTTGTTAATCACAGACTACATAAATTCATAATCAAATCTGATATATTTAACTGCACTCTCCCTACATACGTAGTCTTTGATTTTTACAACACTGAATGAAAAATGTTCGATGTGTAAAAGTTGTCTCTAGAGTAACCTTATTTGTTTTAACCTGTTTTAAGTCATAGTAATTGGTTCAATAACTTCTCAACTACAGAAAAAATCCCTATTCTTAAGTTTATACAGTAGTATGGGAAGTGTTTAAATGCTACCTTTAACAGCTCTTTGAAAATTGATGCATGGCCATTGTAATTCAAAGCATTCTCCACTGCACAACCAAACATGCCTCTGTGACCATGTTTATCATGTAAATCACAAAAGACACATACATTTACATTACTTTGAATTTACTTATAGGTTTCCAAAGGGACTGGGGTGGGAGATGAATTATTTAATTGACTATGAATAGTTTTTATTAATAAGAAAATGTTGAAATTCAAGGTCAAATCATTCCCACTGTGTAATAGGATACCATACTGTTTTGATAAATATATTTTCAGTGCAAAAAAAATGGGTATTTTTGAAAACAATAAAAATATATATTTGATTTGAGTTCTTTTCTCATTTTTTTCCATTATACCTTCATTATATACTATGTATGGGGGGAATAAAAATAATATTTATTAGTATATTGTTCAACTCACTTTTAAATGAAATATGAAATTACAAATAAAGTATTGGTGTGGAAAATGTAAAAATTCTAAGAAGTTCTCAAATGTAATTTTTTACAAGTCACTACTTTGAGCATCTTTTAAAAAAATCTTATCCATCTGTTGGTTCAACATGGCATCTTCTAGGTCTGTTGCATAACATTTACATCATTTTAATTTTATATCTAAATATGTTGACGGTGGCCATAAAAAGATACCTATATAACAGTGTGACTGGCACCACATGTCAGGAATCCAGACAGCCCTCCTATCATCCCATTTCCAGACACTCCAAATCGTTTTTAGCTCTTACAGCATTCTTAACATTGATGCCATACTGAGGCAGAAGAAATTCATACCATGATAGCCCACTTATGTGCTCCTCCTTGAAACAAATAGATTTCTGCTAATGCTACATATATGAGCATATGTGTACTTCTCTATTCAGGCAAGTGAGCATAGCTATCAATTTCTTCTCAGTTGTCCAATGCCAGAAAGGAAGTTTTCCACTAAATCACTGAATCAGTTCCCACTAGATTTTAGATTGTATAATTTTGATGAATAGTTACCCCTAAAAATACACTTTATTTTATTATTTACTTTCTTCTTTCAGGGGTAATTGAGATGTAGCAGATACAGTGTACATGGCTACCAGATGTAAATTCCTCAGATATTATTTACTATAATTGCAAGACCATCATTATTAATTTAACTTCTACTAGAGCACAGAACAGAGTGGGAAGAAATGAGGTGTTTATACACTGACAAACAGAACCTAAAACTACTTCAGGTACTCCAAGTTGATTGAGAAAAAACAACAAGTGAACAAAGAAAATCAAACATTAAATTAAGCTCCCAAACTTCCTGACATGCATGAGAGCAACCACAGAGGTTTGTGAGATTCTGCCTTCAACTTTTAAACGCCCTTTATATGGCTCCCAAACCTGACAGCTTTAACTGACCCAACACCCTAATCTACAGAAAATTAAAAAGCTACCAGACCTAGAGTGTGTGCCAGAATCTTAGCACAGCAGCCCTTGCCGACGCAGCACAGCAAAGCTGACCCTTGAACAGCGCGCGGGTTAGGGGCGCAGAGACCCCACAAAGTAAAATATTTACATACAATTAAACTGCTAATAGGCTACTATTGGTTACTGATAATATAAACAGTTAACTAATATATATTTTGTATGTTATATGTATTACATACTTTATTCTTACCATAAAGTAAGCTAGAGAAAAGAAAATGTTACTAAGAAAACGAGAAGGAAGAAAAATACATTTACAGTACTTATTGGAAAAAACCCACATGTAAGTGGACCTGCACATTTCAAACCTGTGTTCTTCAAGGCTCAACTGTAGTTGCCACATAAATGAATATTTGATGTATGGAATATATCTAATGATAGAGAAGAATGAGCTTATACCCATAAGAAATGTAATAGTATACCCCAGGGAGGCAATTCCAAGTGAGAAATTTATTTGAATTTGAATTTTATCTTAAAAATTTATATATTTTTTTTATTTTGCTCTATCAGCAATTGTGCTCAATTTGAATATATTTGAATTACTTGATATTGAATAAAATTAATGGTTTGATAAGCATTAGCAAATTCTCCTAACACTTCAAATAAATCTGTCTGTACTGTTATATACCTTTAAGAGGTCCAGACTCTTAGTTTGCAAAGCATAACTGTATGGAATCTTGGTAGGTGGTTTATACTATGGAGTCTTACCAGCTGTGATAGGCCGAATGTTTGTGTCCATTAAAACTCGTATGCCATGGATTCCAGCTTCCAGTCAAGGTGGTAAAGTAGGTAAACACAGTGCTCACATCCTCCCATGACCATATCAAAACTACACCTAAACTTCAAAACAACCATCATTGAGAACCACCTGAATTCTAGCTGAACAGAAGCCCTATAATGAAGGATATAAAGAACAAGCCACAGTGAGACTGGTAAGAGGAGCTAACACGTGGAAAGGGCTAGTCTCGCACCCACCTGTGGTGTTTAAAAATCTGGAGGGCTATCTCAGCTGTGGAGTCCCCCCTGAGAAGTGAGGAGACACAGCTAGCTCCACAACAAGTTTCCCAGCCCAGGGTTTTAGTACTAGAAAGAGAAGTCCCCATAACTTCGGGCTGTGAAAAATGGTCAGGGTTGTGGCTGAGTGAGATGGAAGGCTGCTAAAGCCCCAAGCACTGCTATTAAAAGGCCCACACAGACTTACTCAGACTTGTTCTCTCTGAGCTCTGGTACTGTGGCAGCAGCTGGAAGCCACCAGGAACTTACAGGGAGGGACTGAATTATCTGGCTTCAAGGTAAGGGCTGAAGGGGCAGCTTTCTCCAAGACAGAAATGTTTACAGAGACATTGTTCTTCTGCTGAGCCCTACCCTTGGATACCATATCAGAGTCTCCATCAACCTGGCTGAAACTCTTAATCCCACCCTAGTGATTCTCTGAGACCCCACCCCACCTAAATTGGAGACCCACATAAACCACTTCTAGTTGGAATTTCCAAACAAACAGCCTGTCTTGGCTTCTGCTTGGACTTTCTTAAAGTCTTTCAAACAAGCTAAATCTGGCATTGGTGTGTCCCTTACCTGTCACTAAGTGCCCCAGGCCTGGTGTTAGCATCAGCCCAACTGGGTTCACAGCTTGGTTTCTCCCAGGTACCTCCAAGCCCAGCATAGTGGCAACCATCTGCAGATTGCTTTATAGCTCATGATGGGTGGCTTCAGGCAGGACACAAGCAGAAACCGACATTGGCCTACACTGCCCAGGAGGCACCAGAGCTAGCAAACCCAGGGGACAGCTTCAGACCACACTGGAGCATCACGTAACCACCTCCACAAGCAACCCAGTCAAGGGGTAGACTAGGTGGGCAGGAGAGCCCCACTGAATAGAGCTTTTCTCTGTGGGGTGGGCCCCTGCATAGCAGATCCTCCACTGCAGTTGTGGCTGGGTCTTATAAGCCAAATGGCCTGGGGATAAATCTCTCCCATTGGTATGCCAACAGCATCAAGACTCAACTACAACAGAAAGGTGCACATTGCCCACACAGGAGGGCATTACCAGAGTGCTCCCTCAAGTGACTGGGCTATACAAGATATTGACTACAAAAGGCCACCCTACCAACACCAGGAGACATAGCAATCTACCTAATACATGGACAAAAACATAGGGAGACAGCCAAAATGAGGAGACAAAGAAACATGTCTCAAGTGAAACAACTGGACAACACTCCAGAAAAAGAACTAAACAAAACAGAGACAATCTACCAGATGCAGAGTTCAAAAAATTTGTTATAAGGATATCCAATAAACTCAGGGAAAAAATAGATCATCTCAGTGAAAACTCTAAGAGATAGAAAACATAAAAAGGGAGATAGGAAACATAAAGAACCAGTCAGAAATAAAGAATATAATACCTGATATGAAGAATACACTAGAAAGAATACATACTGGTTAGATGAAGCAGAGGACTGAATCAATGATTTGGAAGATAAGGTAGAAAAAAATACCCAATCAAAATACAAGCCCTAGCTGGTGTGGCTCAGTGGATTGAGTGCTGGCCTGCGAACCAAAGGGTCACTGGTTCGGTTCCCAGTGCCAGGCACATGCCTGGGTTGCAGGCCAGGTCCCCAGTAGGGGTACGTGAGGTGCAACCACACATTGATGTTTCTCTACTTCTTTCCTTCCCTTCTCCTCTCTAAAAATAAATAAATAAATAAAATCTTTTTTTTTTAATCCAAAAAAAAATTAAAAAATTGAGAATAGTGTAAGGAGACTCTGGGACAACTTCAAGCATACCAACATTCACATCATTGGGATGCTGGGAGAAAAACAGAAAGAGCAAGAAATTGAAACCTATTTGAAAAAATAATGACAGAAAGCTTCCCTAACTTGGCAAAAGAAATAGTCCAAGAAGCACAGAGAGTCCCAAACAAATGAACTCAAGGAGGCCTACACCAACACACATCAACCTTAAAATACCAAAGATTAAATTAAAAAAGAGAATCTTAAAAGCAATAGGAGAAAAGCAATTAGCTCTCATTAAGGGAAATCCCATAAGTCCATCAGCCGATTTCTCAACAGAAACTTTGCAGGCCAGAAGATTGGCAAGAAATATTTAAAATGATGAAAAGCAAAGACCTGCAATCAAGATTACCCAGCAAAGCTATCATTTAGAGTAGAAGGACAAAAAAAGAACAAAGAGCTTCCAGACAAGGAAAAGCTAAAGTAGTTAACACCACCAAACCAGTAATATAATAAAAGTTAAAGGGTCTTCTTTAAGAAGAAGAAGAAACAAAAATAAAAACTATGAATAATAAAATGGTAATAAATACATATATATCTATAATTACTCAATGCAAATGGATTAAATGCTCCAATCAAAAGACAGAGAGACCAAATAAATGAGAAAACAAGATGCTTACATATGCTGTCTACAAGATACTCACTTCAGATGGAAAGACACACACAGACTAAGAGTAAAGGGGTGGAAAATACATTTCATGAAAAAGAGAACAAACAAAAAACAAAGCTAGTGTAGCAGTACTTACACAAGGCAATAATAGACTTTAGAACAAAGGATATAACAAGAGAATATTCCACTTCTGGCTACTTATCTAAAGAAACCCAAAACACTAATTCAAAAATACATATGCATCCATATGTTCATTGCAGCATTATTTGCAATAGCCAAAATATGGAAACAACCTAAGTGCCCACTGATAGATGAATGGATAAAGAAAAAGTGGTACATATATACAATGGAATATTACTCAGCCATTAAAAACAGTGAAATGTTGCCATTTGCAATAATATGAATGTACCTACAGGGTATTGTGCTAGGTGAAATAAGTCAGACAGAGAAAGACAAATGCCATACTAGTTCACTTACATGTGAAATCCAAGACCAAAATAAATGAATGAAAAAAAACAGAGACTCATTAGATGCAAAGAACAGACTGATAGTTGCCAGAGGGGAGGAGGTTTTGTGGGGGGGGCGGTCTAGGTGAAAAAGGTGAAGGGATTAAGAAGTACAAATTGGTAATTACAAAATAGTCACAGGGATGTAAAATACAGTATAGGGGATACAGTCAATAATATTGTAATAACTATGTATGTAGTGTCAAATGGGTACTAGATTTATCAGGGTGATCACTTCATAAGTTATATAAATGTCTAATTATTGGTTTCTATACACATGAAAGTAATATAATGTACATCAACCATAATGAAAAAATAAAATATAAAAAGTAAAAAGACCTCATATGTTGAAACCAATCCCCAGAGTCTTCACTTTTATGTGGAGGTGGGGTCTTTGGAAGGTGATAATGAGAGTGACACCCTCATGAATGGGATTATTGCTCTCATTAGAGACTCTATAGCACTCCTTTTCCCCTTCTGCCATTTAAAAACACAGTGAGAAGACAGCTGCCTGTGAACCAGAAAGCAGGCTCTCACCAGACTCTGAATCTGCAAGTACCCATTACTTCCCAGCTTCCACAATTGCGAGAAATTAATTTCTGTGGCTTATAAGCCATCCAGTCTATGGTATTCTGTTATAGTACCCTGAGCAACTAAGACACCTGCATGTATGGATTCTTATCTTGCTTCATTAAGAAAAAAATCATTTTTTTCTGCTTGGATTCCAATTTCCAAAAATCTATGACTTGTGATTACCAGAATCTTTGATGATTTACTTGCTTTGTTTATTTGGTCTTCTAAGCACCCAGCAAATGTTTATGGAGGATCTACTTCATTCCAGGTAATACTGTAGACACTAAGAACAGAAATAAATAAAACCAATCAGTCTAGTGAAGTAGAGACATGTACTATATCATCATTATCATCATGCAGAGAGTTAAGGGTAAAAATGAGAAGAGCAGGATGAAATATATGTGTACGACTTTTTTTGTTCTGTTCCTTTCCAAGCTAGTGTCTCAAATTTATCTCTGTTGAAAGAACCCTTCTGACACAGCTAAAGAGCAAATCTTAGGCCTATCATAACTTATTTCTTTAAGTCTCCAAATTTACTGTATTTTGGATAAGGTAAATGACCAATAAATATTCATAGTTACTGATATTTACTTAAATGGCTTTTTATACAGTGCTGATAAATAAAGATATGTATCAGAAAAAGAAATAGGCAATATGTAAAAGAATTGTTCAGGCCTCTCTGCCTTTATAGACTCAGTCATTGCCTTCATGGATCATAAGAGGTAGCAGCTTCTTCCTGTCTTGCCTTCCATTGGCCAGATCTGCTCTGCTGGTATGTTTCAGTCCCTCTCCAGTTCCTAAGCAAGTTACTGACATCCTTAGAATCATAACTTGAAGTTATGTGTGCCTTGAAATTGAAAGATAAGACTTCTGGAGGATATTTAAGTAAATTCCACTTATGCTCTGCCTGTTGAAATTTCAAACAACTCTAAATTAACATCTTATTTGGAAGAACTGTAATTACAGGGAAAAATAAATTTCCAAAATCAGTACTCTTAGAAATATACATCCAACCACTTAAGTAATGACTTGACTTGAGAAAGTACAAAGTGCTGAGCTGTCCTTGAACCACACTGAAAATTCCTCTCAGCAATGACATGAAGACAACGATGTGTGCTCTGAGAGGGAACTGCCACAATTTTTAATCTGCCTGGCTTTCTAATCAAGCAAAATATAAATCATTTAATCAGCTCCCAACTGAGTATCAGGTACAACTAATATAAATTTTCCTTCATAAAAGTTTCATCAAAGCCGGGAATGGCTGCACTGCCTTATATTTTGCTTGAGAAAGCACAGCCTGCAAAGATTGGCTGATAGTCATATGCAGCTGATAGGTTTAGGGTGGATGACCTTTATGCCGAGGAGTTCAAGTTTAAATGGCCTTAGCAATTACTTCCATCTTCCCCTTAAAATAATGCTTTACTTCATTTACTAGAAGGAAAAACCAACTAGCATTTCTTTTCTGAAATCACTTATTTCCATAAATTTATGGTTAGAAAAAGAGTTGGCAGACACAATCTTCAATGTGGTAATTGTTTCTTATTAGCCAATACATCTGTATGAATAGCTAGAAGACTGAAGATAATCATGAAGCTCTGCATAGCTTCACAAATGATGTTAAAAAAAATAAGCATGATTAAATTATGCATGTCATTATTCACTACTTTATGTTACTGATATATAACATCTATGGAACTGAAGGTACCAAATACCTTCAATTACATGAAGAAAATGTGGATTCAATGAGACCACTGACTCACTTTCCTATTTTGTTTTTGTGATGTTAAACTGATATCATACAGGTGGAAAAATCACCTAAACTAACATACAGAATGAGAGGGCATAGTGAGGAACTCGAGAAGGAATGATGAAAGAGTCCTAACTATGAAATATTTGTAAGACAAGTGATGTATCTGTCAAATACTGGTCACATCAAGAACTAAGACATACATCAGTATTAACAAGAAAACAGGTAAGTTAATTTTAAGAAATCTAATTTGCAGTAGCCTCATTTCACTTTAAATGTATTTCAACTTAAAAGCCTCATCATTTCATATTCTCAAATCAGTAAGTACATTAGTCCCCACTTATCCATTGGGGGATATGTTCCAAGACCTCCAGTAGGCACCTAAAACCACATACAGATAGTACTGAACTCTGTGTGTGTGTGTGTGTGTGTGTGTGTGTGTGTGTGTGTGTGTATACTAGTTTTTTTCCTACACATAGATACCTTTTTACTTAAAGGACGCAGTTTATAGCTTCACTTTGGCATATCCAA
The DNA here is from genome assembly GCA_004026545.1 of Mormoops blainvillei. Classification (NCBI taxonomy): domain Eukaryota; kingdom Metazoa; phylum Chordata; class Mammalia; order Chiroptera; family Mormoopidae; genus Mormoops; species Mormoops blainvillei. The sequence continues at coordinate 50,956 of PVJD01001275.1, read as the reverse complement.
ATTGTCAGCATCCCTACTTTCACACTTTGGGGCCATTATTAAGTAAAATAATGGTACCTTAAACACAAGCGCTTCTTCAGTCAATCTGCTAACTGAGAGGTCTACTAAGTCAGGTGTCCACAACCCCCAGGCCACAGACCAGTACAGGTCCCAGGTCTGTTAGGAACCAAGCTGTGAGGGAAGCTCACTTGAGCTCTACCTCCTGCCCCTCTGCACCCCCTCCTCGTCCATGGAAAAACCAGTCCATGGTGCCGAAAAAATTGGGGATCACTGTACTAAGTGATTAATGCGCTGGCAACCTATACGGCGTGTACATGCTGTAAAAGGGATAATACATGACCAGGGCAGGATGGAGTGAAACAGCATAAGATTGCATCATGCTACTCAGAACAGCACACAACTTAAAACTCATGAATTGCTTATTTTTATTGTTGTTCATTTAATATTTTTGTACTGCAGTTGACCACAAGCAACTGAAACTATGGGAAGCAAAACCACACATAAAGGGGAGACTCCTGTACATGAATCACTTTATGTACCAGTCCCATGTAGTTTAATTTAACGACATCACTGAATTATAGTAAAATTCAAAGTGGGGCAAATAGTTACAGAAAGTTGATTCAAATATTAAAATTTTAGTTGAGGAGACTTGGAATAAGGTAAATGTTAAACAGTGTATGCTCCAGGAAGTAAGACTGATATATATCCTGAAAACCGTCAACATAAAATCAATTAAAATTCCTTAACACAAATGCAAAAGTGACTCAGGTATTACTGGCCACAAATGAACTATCTTCAAAGAACCATCATTCTAGTTGATAACAGAGTGAGCTTTTTCTTCAGATAGAAAAGTGGAATACCAGGTTATTATGCAGGTGACATAGGGGAAAACAGGGATCTGTAAGAATAATGTTTAACATATGCGGCTAACAAGGAAAATTTCTCTCAACACTAAGAATCAGGGCAAGTTGTAAGAATCTAAAAATCTTCAGAGTCACTCATAATCAACTTCCCAATCATGAAATTCAATCAATGATAGAGTAACTGCTGCTTTCACATCCTGTACATCACAAATCTACCGTGAAATGCCAGTAAGTCATAAGAAAAATATAATTCTGAAAACTTCCAGGGGTAATGTCATCCCAGGTCTCAAATGTGAAGGGCCACCTCACTGAAGACCCCATAATCCATAGAACCCAGATTCCAACTCTTCTACACTGGGTATTTCGCAGTTTTTTCCAACTTTATGCACAGGAATTACCTCAAGTTTAATTCAAATGTCTTTCTAGATTTTAACTTTTTCCCATAAATTTGAATCTGTTGGCCTGGCCTGGAACCTGGTGTTCTCCATTGTCACACGACTCTTGAAGGAAACCTGATGGGGATTTACTAATGCTGCTATAAATCTACATGTGCACTATACTTCAAAAATATACTGGAAAGGGCCCTCAGGTACCATAATACAAAAAGCTCATTCTTGCTGACTGGGTGAAAGGTTTGAAAGGTACACCTTCTGATACCTAGAATGCTTGGCCACAGTGAATAGGAAAATAAAAAAAGTGAACCCAGAACTATAGAAATAATAGATGTCAAAACCTCTCTGAGTTTGATTTATGTTTCCATTTCAGAAGGATAAAACAATTCTTTTATTGAGATTGATGTTATTGGGCTGTGATCTTTTTTAGCCTGAAGTTTACTGTTCATCATCTTCATTCTTCACTGTAGAGCTGTAAGCCCATATGCGACAGCCCCAAGGAACTGTCATTTTCTTGGAAGCTCTAGGCCTGTATTGGTCAGTGCTTTCCTCTTCTTCTCAAGTGAAATGTTTCACCATCCAGACAGTTGCAAAGTCAAAAATCCCTAAGTGCAATTATTTCTTAAATTCTTAAATGCATGAATTAATGAAAGGATATCTGTTTATTGTTCTATCATCCTTTCCCATCTTATCCACTGATATACTACATTGATCTCGCCCCTAACATCTCTCCATTTCTAGAAAACTATCACCCTGGTTCAAACTTCATTATCTCACAGCTGTGCTCACTTGCATACCCCCAAATCAAACCATAGAACCAAAAAAAAAAAGACCCATTGGTGACCCCATTCCCCATTTAAACTCTTTGGTGGTTTCAAATTGCTCTTAGAATTAAAGAAAAATTCCTTGTTGTGCATATATAGCCTTTTATAGTTTGGTTCCTACCTCCTTCTTCACCTGAATCTCTTATTCTGACTCTATCCTCCCTACTATAATTGTGTTTGTACCCCAGTGATCTGAGTCTTTCATGCCCATAGCGTTCTTTCATGCCTCTTCCTTCCATGGGGCCTTTGCACATGCTATTTCTCTCTCTGTGATGTCCTTTGCACTTGCATTCTATAAATGCTAGGGACCCTTTCTGTTTCAACTCAATGTAACTTCCCAGGGGAAGGTTTCCTGTCCTTTCCACTAAGGTCAAATCAAAATATTATAGGAAGGCATAAACCACATAGCTTTATTTTATAGCTTGCCACAGATGAATTTTACATTTTTTAATGCTCACCTGATTAAATTATTTCCTATGTAAGAAAATTGATTTAACTTACTCTATTATTCGCAGCTTTCAGCATAATCACAGAGCCACGACATTTCTTGAGTGCATGAATTAATGAGAGGAAACCTGATCATATCTGAAAAACTACAGTTATACAACTTGAAGGACAGGAACTGAAGTAAATCCAAACTGGTAATTAAATGGTAAAGAAAAAAATTACAGTAACAGAATTCTCAAACTTTTCAGCCTCAGAACATTTTTACACTCTTAAATATTGATACCACTGAGGGCCCCAAAGGACTTATGTTTATATGGGTTATATTTACAGACATTTGCCATGTTAGACATTAAAAATGAGAATAAAATATGTATCTACTTACATATTCATTAAAATAAGTAAAATAAACCCAGTACATGTTACTATAAAAAATATACTTTAATAAAACATAAATGTATTTTACCAAACAAAACAACTAGTAAGAGAATGGCTTTATTTTGCATTTGTGAAATTTCTTTAATATTTAGCTTAACAAAGGGCAGCTGAATTCTCAGATCTGCTTCTCCATTTAATCTGCTACAATATCACACATCATGTAGCTCTGGAAAACTCCACTTATAAAAAATGAGATTAACACTGTAAAAGAATTTTAGAGTATATCATGAAAATACTTTTAATCTTGCTAACCCCATGAAAGTATCTTAGGTATTCCACCAGGATTCCTGGACTACACTTTGAGAACCGCTGGTATAATTTATCCTCCAAACTAGCACATTTTTGAAGTATAAAAAATAATAAAAGAATGCACTATAAATATTCATACTAGAATTTTAAGCATAAATAGGGATTATTGTTAATATGTGTTCACGAATGATTATAGAAATATGCTAACTAAAATATTTTATAATTCAAAACAAATATAGACTATATGGAGTGAAATTTTTTGCCATAAGACAGTAAGCTTTTCTAAAGTTGTATACAGTTCTATATACTCACAAAATGTAACATAGTGCCTTATATGAAATAGGTTTTCAAGAAATATCTAATCAATGAATGACTAAATTATTGTGTAAAGAAACAACTTAAATGATAACTTTGACTACATGTTTACCAGGCCTTATAGCCTATTTTAAAATGGGCAGATGAGAATAGACTTATACTGTAGCCATGGTTCTACCATAATATTCCCTATTTCCCCCAAGTCACTCAATTTTTTCAGGTTATTACAAACCTATAAGTGTAGAATCTATAAAGCAGAATACAAAGCCTCCCAAAAGGTATGACTAGAGAGGCACAGAGCCCTTCATCCCTGAAAATTATTCCTAACTCTAGTTCTACTCGAAATATATTGTCTACCATTGCTAAAAATTATCTTTTTCCTTTTTCTCTGCCAATCTTTAAATGGAAGTATGCTTGCAAGAAACTTTTCATCACTCATTAAGATTAAGAAATATATCCCTATCTTTATATATCAAGTACTTAGGGTTTTCCCAGAAACAGTCCGAACATACACACACACAGCACATACCACATAAAAAAGGATATTTAATCCTTACTTAATCAAGATAGAAAACTTCCTGAGGGTGAGATGGCCTTAGATAATTTCACTTCCACAGAGATAACCTTAAACATAAAAGCGTCCTTGGGTGCAATACAGATTCAAGATAGTAAGAAATATTGCAGACAGAGATAGGTGATGTGGAAAGTTGATAAGAACTAACTCACCAAACACAAAACTTATTTTTTACCATGAAAAAGCTTAACAAGTAAGATATGAGACTAATGATAAATTTTTTAACATTTCATAAAATAGTTTTTCACTTACATTACAAAAAAAATTACTGTAATCCTATAGTCAAAAGTCAATGGAAAGAAAAGTTAATGTCCCTCCTAATTATTGAGTGTTTTGAATTTATTACTGGCTATTGCTATGTAATAAAAATTGATTAAGATAATTTTCAATTATCCACAAGTTATGTTAAATGAAAACACTAAAAACTACAGTGATAAAAATATATATATAATTTTTAAATAATCAACATTACCTCATTTATTTCATACTGGTGAAAATGGGTCATTCATACTCATTCTAAATATTAATTGGGCATATTAATATCTCTTTTGCTACAAGGGATTCCAATATGCAGAAAGGCTAGATTTAAATATAAGTGACATGAGAAATGTACACGAATAAGTAAAATATAAGGTGATAATCCAAAGTTCGGGTGGCTCTTAAAGAAAGGGTATATAACTTTTTGTTTTTGATCATGTAGGAGAAAGAAACCTAGATTTAGGCCTTTGTTAGATACGAAAGAGCTAAAGGGGATAAAGCAGCAATGAATCAGGTAAAAGAATTATCCTCGCAGCTATACCTGAACACAAATTGAGTGAAAGGCTAGTTTCAACTGTGAGGATAAAGTCAAAATTAGCTTTCAATTATATTGTTAGGAAATAGAGGAAGAAATATAGCTGATAATATTAAAAGCTGCAACAAGGAAAGATGCTAAAGTGGAAAGCCTAAGAACACAAGTCACGGAGACGCTGGTGGTCAGGGTAATTGAGAGACAGGAAGAGCAAGGAAGGTCTTCAGTCCTGGGTCCGCGTGTGAATGCGATGTATGGGAAACCAGAATTTCAGCTAAGAATATAAGATGTAAGAACGTAGTAGTGGGAAAAATACGTTTTACTCGTGTTTCTATCTCTGGAACCTCTAATAGCTCCAGCTACTTAGCGTGTGCTTGAGAAACAGACATTAACCGAGGCCTGACGTACAGCAAGCATCCCTGTCTCACCCCGGGGAGCAGTGGGTGAAGCCTGTGGAAAACAACTTCGAGACAGACTCCAGGAGCCTTGGCCATCCAAACAGATTACGCTTCATTATATTTCAATACAGTGTCATAAAATATTTTTGAAAAATGAGTAAAATTTTAAAGAAATATTTCAGGACAGTATTTTCAATGCCACGTTGCATTCAGGGCAGCTTGGAGCAAGAGATTTCAAATTGTAGGTGTCATTTCTATGAGGAAAAACCACTCATCTAGGGAAAAAACACAAGGAAGGGACTAGAGAACTGAATATTACTGATTTTTTTTTATGCCAGGCACTACCTTATACACATTAAGAACATGTTCTGATTGCCTTCCCTTTCTCAAAAATCTTTCATCCACATTTTTGTATGAGAAAGCTAAGGTTTGGACATATTAAATAATGAAAGTTACATGGAGATTAATAAGAAGACAGGATTCAACCCCAACTTTAAAGGTCATACTATTTCTACTGTAATAAAATTTATGTCCTGAGAAACACTGGCTTCAGGAAAGCTGACTAGAAGACTTTATGGGAGAGCGAGAGCTTGTGCATCAGTGTTGCAGATGAAGAGTGTCATGAATCCTTGGCTACATTTCCCGTACAGATGGGGAGTCTACTTTTCCCCCTGGCATCTGCCCTGGGCCTGCAACTCCTTTTGACCAATGGGGTGTGACAGAAGTGACACTGCATATCTTCCAAGTCTCTTGGAATCGTCACTGTGGGGGAAGCCAGCCACCATGTAAAAAATCTGACTCCCCTGAGATCACCGCAGTTCGAGACCCCCTAGTCACTTGGAGAGACACGGTAGAATGAGATCCTGTGAGCAGAGAGGTCACGGCCGCAAAGTAGCAAGGCTCCAGCCATGTGAATGAAGAAGCCTTCTTGCAAGTGAACTTCCAGTCCAAGCCGCCCCAGCTGATGCCATGAGGATAAGGTATAGACTGCCTGACTGTAGTCCCCCAAATTACAATAAAAATAGAATAGTTGTTTTGAGCTGCTACATTTTGGGGTAACTTGCTGAACAGTAATAGATAATTGGAACAACCAGGGAGAGGAAAGACCACAGTGCTACTATTGACTCTTTTAAATCTATACATGCTTATAAATATTGAGCCCTACATGGATTGTATAATGATTGGTGATATGTTAAATTAGACTATTTCCATAAAGTAGCATTATGTGCACACATACAAAACAGACAGGCAAACATATATACCAAGCAAGCAAAAAAAAAAAAAAAAAAAAAGGATGAAAATAAAATGAAATTGTAAGGAGAGAGAAAACCTCTAGTAGTCAGCACTGATCTGTCAAATAGGACTCATTCTGATATTCACAGTGCTTTATCTCAAGGAGTCATTTTTGAAAATCCTCCTCACCTCTATGGGAGTCTTTAGACCCAGGGACTCACCTTCAGAGGTGGACCCCACAGCTAGGTCAGTTAAAATCAATTCTCAGTTAAAATTCAACCAAAAGGAAAGACTTCAAGGAAAAGAGAAAAAGATTTGACAAAGTTTTTATCAGAACCTCTCTGCACATCATCCATCCGGGGCCTTGAAATTTAATTAGCATTTGGTAGCCGTCGTGGGGAATGCTATTTTCTCCCCTTCCCCTATCTAAACCAAAGAATGAGGCCGAAATGCTTTGTCTGAAAATCTCATTTTTCAGAGTAATTAGTATTAGACTGTGGACTAAGAAAGGCACTGTGCCTTCACCACGCTCACTGCTTCCTGCCCATAGATAACTCTGAGGAAGTATGTACATTGATTTATGTCAGTTCTAAAAGCCCCAACCCTCCTGAATTATTCTAGTGCATTTCAAGATCACCATTCTAATTCATTCCTTTAATCTACGGACTGCATAAGAAATTTTCAGTCATTTCAATAGAATTTTTCAAATGTGTAAAACACATGTTTAAATGCTCATATCTACTCTAAATATAGCATATTTCAAAATGATCTGTTGATGGGTGCCATGGTACTTTAAGCGGAGTTAAATATATGTGCGTTTAGCTCATACAGTGTGATCTGTTAAGGACCTTTAGTGTCTCTGGCGGCACTTTCCAGTTTGCTCTATGCATTTGTTTCTTAGTTGTCTTCAATGGTGACACTCAGTCAGTATAAGATTCTAGTAAATATTTGACTTTAAATAATAACAGATACAAATCGTTATTGCTCCATGGACTGGGAAATCTGATGTTCTTTAAATTGACATGATTCTTCCTATTTTCTTTTTTTAAAGTTATCATAAATACCAGCAAATGACAGCCTTTGCTTTTCCATAGATATCCTGCAGCAAATATTGAAATATGATGACCCATAAAACATTCCTGGAAGGGAGATAGCACAATAATTCAAATAGACAACTTTCACAATTCTTCACTTCTGCCTCCCTTTATATATAGCATGTAAATGAATTGATCATGTTAAGACATTTTAAAACCATAAGCCTAGCCTGCTTGGAAAAGAATTCACTTTTTTACCTATGCCAGACCAAGAAAATTAGGCAAAGGTAAGCTAAGATCTCTGGCTGATTTGTACCCATGTATCTCATGCAATTTAATAGTATCTGGCTCATAGTGGGTACCTATAAACAGTTTAATTAGTTAAGAATTAAGCAGACATTTTCATTTTTCAAAAACAATGATTAGAGAACAGATTTAAATAATATAATTATCTAGAATGCACCTTCCATTCCTCAGTAGATAGTCAAGAAAGTTTGGCTTCTGCTTTTCATCCCTGAAATATTTAGGATCCATAACTGGGGTAAACAATCTACTTGGACAATCTATTTTATACTTGAAATAATACATGTATTTATCAAGATAATTTCTATTAAAATTATAGATCTCTATATTTGAAAAAAATTCTCAGGTTCATCTAGCTTCTTCATTTTAAACATAAGGAAAATGCTCCAAAAGCTTTAGAGCGTAAATGCAAGGCGGAGTCTAGAAAGCATGCCTCATTTCCCCATCCAGTGCTCCCCTTATCCAGACTTGCCAAACTCCCTTCTTCCGTACTGGGATTGCCCCTCCGTGCCCTTTATCAAGACATCTTATGTTCAAAGGGGCTGGGAGGGAGAGGAAGGACAGGGCTGATTCTCCTCCCTTTTTAAGGTGGAACTCTTTTTCTCTTCCCCTCTGTACACAACCTCTAGCATATCTTTTGGAGGTGGTGTTGGGTTTTAGAACAAAGCAAGAGAAGCTTTTTTTTAAAGTCTGAGATTGTACTTTTTGAGGAAAAAATACCGTATTTTAAAACAGCTAGTTAATTTTATCAGCTATGAACAGGACACTGAAAAAGTTTTCAAGTTGGCCTTTTCACTTGTTGCAGCATTTAGAAGCAGGGTAACTAGACTCAGTGTATTTTAAAGAACTGTTCCCGGTCATATCTGGCATATTTGTCATAACTAACCCACCAGTAAAAATAATAAATACAGCTGAAGCCTTTTCTTTGTTGATACTCTCCTCTGTGTTCTCATCCTCATCTCCCTTTAATTCTCTGTTCAGCTCTCAGCAAGGCTTCCTTGGTTTAAAGTGATAATTAACTAATCTCAGCTATCGAAAAAATTGATATTAATTTACCTTAGCAGGAGTATTCCTAGTTTCAAATAAAAGTCTTGGGGTCAAGAGCTTCTTCCAATTAAATAAAATCCTACCCTGACAACTTTTGTAAAAATCACAGCATTCCCTCTCATCACACCCAACCTACCCATGTTCTATTTCCTTTCTTTCAAAATTCTAGCCTACAATAAATATATTGATATATTACATTTATACTTTATTGACCCCGCACTAGAATGTAATAAGCTAAAATGGGAATGAATCTTTGTTTATTTCACTGATGTATCTTAAACATCTAGAACAGCACACAGCATTGAAGGTATTCAATAAATATGTTGAAAATATAACAGTTATCTATCTAAATACATTTATCCTTAGTTATAGCAGTAAAGATACATGCAAATACTATTAGTTTTGTTTTACTTTTAATAAGAGAAATGGGGGTGTGTTTTCTTTTGTGTAGTAGTCCTGAAAGCACCCAATATTTGTAATCATTAATTACATATTATGTCTGAATGTTTCTGAAAAATTCTTGCCAGGCCATATGGAGTCTGATTTGTCCAAGGTCATGAAACCAAGTAACAGGAAAAAAAAAGTTTCATAGTATTTTAACAAGTTGTAATATATTTAAAATGTACAGGATGTTAAGGGCAAAAGAATATTTATAATATGAGTAAATTACAAAAATATATAAAGTTTAAAAATAAAAATAAACATCCATTTACTGTTCACTAGCTTAAGAAGCAAATGATTAGATTTAAAGTTCCATATATGCCTTTCCCAAATTCATCTTGTTTCCCTTCTGTGTTCCAGAGGACATCATATCCAAACTTGTTATTGTTTTTTATAGTTTTATTGCATATTTTATATATCTCATTAAAATACTGCTTTGTTTTACCTGCTTGTGACCTTTACATGATTGGAATTGTGAAGTATATATTCTTTAGGAACTTTCAAAAATATTTCTCCATTGTGTTGTTAGATTCATTATGATCCTTAATTTTTACCATTCTGTGATATTCTATTATATGAATATCATAGAATTTATATACCCTGTCTTCTCTTCATAGCATTTGCACTGTTTCTTTTCTTTTCATTAAAAACAATTCTGTTAGAAATACTCTTCCCAGTGTTCCCCTTTCCTGGTAGCCATGTGTAACAGTTTCTCAAGGTTACATATGCAAGTCCTTCTAAAGGGCATATGGCTAGGAGTAGAATTGTGGGTTGTACATTGTACATATCTTCAGTTTTTCTTGTTAATGCCATAATGTTTTCTAGAGTGGCTATATAAATATACGTTCTTAACACTAGTGTATTAAAGCTCCAGGTGCACCCATCCTCACCAACATTTGATATTCTAATATTTTAAATAAAAAAATATTTTTATGAGATATTGAGCCAGTAATGAAGAAATAAAAAACAAAACTAAAACACCAGCTTTTACTCCCTAAAAAGGCAAAAATAGCCAATTCACAAAAGAAAGTCCTTCTACACACTTTTCTTCAATGAGTAAATTGCATTATTTTCAATATATACAAGCCAAATATCATATAATAACCAAGCATGTACTATACTTATTCAGATTATAGGTCAAGTTGTTTTTAGGTTCCCATACCAGACAACTTTTTTAATCAGTATATGCTAGTAAAATAAATAATTCTAAACTCGTCAACTATACTATATGGTTATTTCTAGGGTAAACCAGGCAAGGGTTTCATACTCCAATATTTGTTCTGTGTAATATTCCAATTATGATATGTTATAGAAAGGATTCTGTGTTCCACTGAGTCTTGGAAATACTGAGTTTAACTTAGTTTCAGTGTATTTAATTATTGTAGATCATTTTAGTCTTTAGTAAGTTAATGTACATTTTGAATCTCCAAAACAAACACCTAACATTTATTGCTTTCCAAATTTTTAGATAATAAATCCTTTTCTACATAGCATTTCATTAAACATAATTTTGGAGTTTTCTCATAATATTTATATAAAATTCTTTTAAAAAGCCCCACAGTGCAAAACTGTGCCTTGCATGAATTTTATTTTTCATTCTCTATTAATGAACTTCAAAAAGTCAATCATGCTTCACTGGAAGGGATGTGAATTTATATACCTTTTCTGAAAGGCAAAATCATAATATACAAGGCTGACAAAAGAAGTTTACAATTGTGAGTATGAAAAACAGTTTTTTCTTGTATTGTTATTTATTAATTATTATATTAATTATTTGCATTACAACTGTAAACCTACTTTTCCCACTTCTGTGTATAAATACTCTAATTATTTTTCTTTTGACATTCTAGTTTTAGATTTCTGTACTTCTGGGCAACGTTTTGGACCTTGCATTTTTCAGCCCTACAAATTATCCTTATAAGGTAACATGAGATTCATTCAAATATATTCCTAAAGATGGTGAAAAATTAGAAACAAACTAAATTTACAGTAATAAACAAGCTTAGTTACAATAAAGTATATTGATAAATAGAAAACATGCAAGGAATAAAAACTCTCAAAAATCCAGAATTATTTAATAATACCAGGAAATACTAATGAAATGTAAGATACAGTTAAAATATGTGAATATTTTAAGGTGTACATGTGTATATATTAAAGTAGAAATAAAAGTAAAAAGAAAACACATCAAAATCTTAACAGTGGTAATTACTACTTGGTGGACTATAGTTCATTAGATTTTATTTATGAAATTTTGCATTTTTCCTAAGAGTTCTATACTTAACAACTATAGTTTTAATAGTAAGAAGAGGTAGTCAAATATTACTTAACTTAAAAATAGTCTTTGAAATTCACCATTAAAATCAATCGGCAGTTTTTTAAAAAAATGTTCTTGGCAATATTAAATAGAGATTTTTTAAAAAAATTTTTCCTGAAGAAACTATTCAAATTACAAGGTAGCTTCAAGGAGGTAGTTTAAGAAAAGACAATCTATTTCCAAACCACATGAGCTGCTTGACAAAAGTAGATTCCTGGGCCGCACCACTAGAGAATCTTATTCTAAAAGCCTGAAGAATTTCCATTTCCTTAAGCAAAGTTAAATGACCTGGCTTCTATTCTGAGATCTAACACTTATTTTTAGTATTGATTTATCACTGAAGTGCTCTGAGGCTTACTTTCCTCGTCTTTATGTAGAGGAACACTTTAGTTACACTAAAACTCAGTACCCATTGTTCCACTGGTGACAAGAAGCCAGCCGGCATCCAGTCCCGGCCCTACGCCCTGTACACATAGCCATTTCCTTTGGAGCCTGTTTTGTTGATGCGAGTAGTTGCTGATACTCCAAACTCTCTATATCAATTTGCTTTTTGCAAAGTTAAAGAAGGATAAAGGAACTTCCTGGATAAAAAGAGGAACAAGGACTGATGCTGCATATTGAGAAAATATAAAATAAAAAAATAATTTAAAAAAATTATTAATGGCACACACACACATATTGCTACATACCTGTGTGCCACACAAAGGTGCGTGGAGATATGGGACAGGGTTGGAGGCAAATCTATTGGATCCATGGACTCTGAAGGGGTAAAAGGCCCCACTGAATCCTTATAGATCAGGGTGCTATATAAATATTGCTCTACAATAAATGTACCAAGGTGTGAAAAAGGTTAGAAAGCTCTGTATAGGAAAAGACAACAGGGACTCAGGTAGAAACTTTATTAGATTCAGTGCTTATCCTATGGGAGAAAACAGGTCTATACTCTTTTCCTGTGAATCAGAATCAACTTTAATGTACCAGATATAAGAGGTATGGGTTATTCTCAGTACAGCATGCAGTGAATTCTGAAAACTATACTGGAGCAGCTGCTTAAGTGTCACAAGAATCCCTCAGAAAATACAGCTGCATGTGTGTACTGGCAAACTGTTGTCAGTAGAACTGTGTCCCTCAAAAAGATATGCTGAATATCGAAGCTCCTGTACCAATGAATGAGAAATCTGGAAATGGTCTTTTATAGATAAAATCAAGTTAACATGAGGTTATACTAAATTAGGGTGGGCCCTTAATGCAATGACATTTGCCTTTATGAGAAGAAAATTTAGACACAGAAACACAGGAGGAAGAAAGCCATAGGAGAACAGAGGTAGAGATTAGAGACATGCAGCTACAGGCCAATGAATGCCAAGGATGCCAGGAACCACCAGAAACTAGGAAACAAAAAGCCTAATAACCTCCCAAAGAAACCACCTGCTGACACCGTGATCTCATACCTGCAGAGCTCAGAACTGTGAGAGAATAACTTTCTGTGGTTAAAGCTACTCCGTCTGATATTTCAGTTATGCAACCCTAGAAAACTGACACAGGTGGAAATCAACAACCCCGAAACCACGGAAGAGCTATAGTCAGTACACTCTGGATCATTAAGCACATAGAGACTGGTCACTCCTAAAAGCAGCAACATGGAAGAAGATGGAAATTATTGCAATCACATCACAGAGAAGCATGTCAAAATTTTCAACTTGAAGTTTTATCAGAAATTGAAATTTGGGGGATTTCTTTTACAAAATTCAAGCAGAAACTGAGCATATGCTATACACTATGCATTATTCGGTATATACTGTACACTAGGTATTATACATTCTGCATTATGTACTTTACACAATATGCATAAACATAGAGTGGCTATTAAAAGGTCCCACTGGCATTTTACCTCGGCCCAGCATTGGAATGGCCCTGGCTCTCTACATTGGTGCGCTGATTTCCACATGGACAGGAAAAGCCTGTCAGATTTACAGTGGCATATTCTCTGCTTCCTTGTCACTATCCAATATGTGCATGCTAATTCCTAATGATTTATTTTGAAATTAGGAAAACTATATATTAGGGGGGCTCTTTACTTCTAAAAATAAGGATATGGGAAAATAGAGCGTGAAAGAACAGAAAAATGCATTAATATGTTTATAAATATTTTGTTATCTTATATTTACATTTTTTGTGAGATTACTTTGCAATTTGTAGTTGATAGAAGGTAGGAAGGAGATTAAGAAGAGAGGTAATGTATTAGTATTTGAATTTGTGTATATTAATTGTCCCATGAAAAGGAACCTTTCATCCCTGTGACCTCAAGTTTTTCTTTCTATCTACAGTGGATTAAAAAGGTTCCATGTGCCTCATAACAAAAGAGCAGTGAAGAAACGGAGTCCAGACATACAGGATTGTGCAAATTTTTAAAAGTAGCACAATTGCAGTTTTGTTCCTCAGCACTGTCATCAGCACTGCACTCCATAGCACTTAACAGCTTCCCCCCTCTGCATTCAACTTCAGACAATGAGATGCTGAAAATCTTGTAAAAAGTCTTAGAGAATACTAACCACTGAGTAATAGTAGGTGAATCTGTGGCATCTCCCTATGTTTATGCCTGCCTCTTTTATCTGACTTTGGATGCATTTATGTATTGTAATGTTTACAAGAATTAATTGGTGTCTTATTTTCCCAATAGCTTGGCACCAAGAAGCAAAATGTACCTCCTAAACTTTTGTTTTTAGACTCTAATAAAATCACTATATTAGGATACCTTCCTATAGTGCTAAAAAGCAGCACAATAGCTTTAAGGGAGAATTTATTGCTGGATTTAAAATTCTTTTATGTCCCTCTAAAAGATAATTTCTGATGACCTAAGCAGAAAATTTCTGACATTTCAAATACATAGCAAGGAAGACAGATAAAGAGATTGAAGAGATAAGTAGACAGAAAGGTGATAAAGGATAGAAAAAAGATAGATAAATAGATAGATTAAACAGATAATACATAGCATATTATGTGTGAGATCTGTAGGATCTGTGACATTTATTTATCAATCTTCACATCAGAGTTATAAATTTAAATAATAAATTCAAGGCCAGAGCTCTTCAACAAAATGTTAAACATAAATACAGAGAGATTCAGAGACTTAGAATGTTTTTTAACTTTATAATTCATTTATAATTCCAGCCCCGTCTCAGATTACAGAAAAATGATAGTTACTTTTTAACATTTTTAAGGACTGTACTTTTCCTCCCACTCATGAAAAGTTATCCACTGAAATAACAAAAACATAATTAAATATAATGATCAATGGTTGATTAGATCCATTTATTTATTTTTGACAGGTGACATAGCCAATGATGGATCAGACCTTCATCACAAAGAAAATAATTTATAGTATCCCTGATTATATATAATTTCAGATACTCAGACTAATGGTTTTTGCACATAAAAACAAGATAACTTTTATGCAGTCCAAACTCTTGAGTTAATCTGAAGATAGTACATGGTCCTATTGATATATTTTTAAAACATCATCTAGTACCACAACCATGGAGTAAAGATCATTAGCTGTGAGTCAATTAAAAATTCCCCCTTTTAAAAAATATTGATTACCCTAGAATAATCAATTGACATTTGGCACAGTCTTATTTATAATAATTCAACTCAGCAGCAATATAATTTAGAAACTGGTCACTCATCATGTGCTAGTAAATGAATAGAGTCCATGTTTGATTCAAACTCATAGGCAAAAATGATACATTTAAATAATATTAATATTGTGATGACCTGACAAGACCAAGGAACTCAATGTTAAAGCTTCCATTCTTTCTTTAATTCAGTTATCTACTTGGGAAGAAAAAGGGATGAAGCATTTTGTGTTATATAGAGATTTTTGAACTGGAAAGAAAAGTATATTGTATTAGAAATTTGTTTAGTTGGCTTTTTGTGACATATTGATAGAGGAGAGCTAGAGTAAGCCAAATTTTTGACAAGATATAAAATATGACTGCATCGAATCCCATGATAGTAGCACCAGACATTTTCCAATGGGAAAATCTTAATATCTTCAAAAGAGGTGTTCTTATTTTGAAAAAGTGAAAATTTCATTAGATGTCTTAAATAGTTGTTATGACTTTTGGAAATTCAAATCACAACAGTAAGTGAACATGTTGTATTCTTTTGATTTTGATAAGGGATAATAAGGGTGGCCAACTAGAAAAAGCATGAACACTACTATGCTAAATGTTTGGTTAAAAAAATCCAAATTTTTTTTTTTTTTTAGGTATTAGAATATTATTGAGTGCATTCCCTATGTTGTGCTTTACATTTCCATGACTATTCTGTAACAAACAACTTGTACTTCTTAATCCCTTCACCTTTTTTACCATCCCTCTAACATCCCACCCATCTGACAACTATCAAAATGTTCTCCATATCTATGAGTCTGTTTCTGTTCTGCTTGTTAATTTATTTATTTTTTTTAGATTTAATTGTTGATAGATATGTACTTATTGCCATTTTATTGTTCATATTTTTGATCTTCTTCTTAAAGAAGACACTTTAACATTTCATATAATACTGGTTTGGTGACGATGAACTCCTTTAGCTTTTTCTTGTTTGGGAAGTTTTTATCCATCCTTCTGTTCTAAATGATAGCCTTGTTGGGTAGAGTAATCTTGGTTGTTGGTCCTTGCTGTTCATCACTTTGAATATTTCTTGCTACAACCTTCTGGCTTGCAAAATTTTTGTTGAAAATTAGTTTATATTCTTATGTGAGCTCTCTTATAGCTAGCTAACTGCTTTACTCACGCTGTTTTTAAGATTCTCCCTTTGTGCCCTAACCAGTGTGGCTCAGTTGGTTGGGTATTGTCCACAAAGTGAAAGGTCACCAGTTCTATTACTGGTCAAGTACATGCCTGGGTTGCAGTTTCAGTCCTTGGTTGGGGCCTATAGGAGGGGCAACTGATTGATGTTTCTCCATTACATTTATGTTCCTCTCCCTGTCTTTCTCCCTCCTCTCCACCCTCTCTAAATATAAATAAATAAAATATTTACAAGAAAGATTCTTTCTCTTTAACCTTTAGCATTTTTATTATGATGTGTCTTGCTATGGGCCTTTTTGGGTTCACCTTATTTGGGACTCTAGGCTTCCTGGACTTGCATGTCTATTTCCCTCCCCAGGTTAGGAAAGTATTCTGTCACTATTTTTTCAAATATGTTTTCAATTTATTGCTCCCTCTCTTCTCCTTCCAGCATTTCCATGATGTGAATGTTGGTACACTTGAAATTGTACCAGTGGTTCCTTACACTTTCCTGATTTTTTTTTGGATTCTCTTTTCTTTTTGCTATTCTGATTGGGTGTTTTTTACCTCCTTATATTCTAAATTGCTGATTTGATTCTCAGCTTCATCTACTCTACTGTTGATTCCCTGTAAATTATTCTTCATTTCAGTTAATGTATCCTTTATTTCTGACTGGTCATTTTTTGTGTTTTTGAGATTCTCACTAAGTTCATTGAGCATCATTATAACCAGTGTTTTGAACTGTGCATCTAGTAGATTGTCTCCATTTGGTTTAGTTCCATTTCTGAAGTTTTGTTTTGTCTTTCAGTTGAGATGTTTCTTGGTCTGTTCATTTTGGCAGCATCCGTGTTTATTTCTATGTAATAGGTAGAGCTGCTATATCTCCCAGGCTTGGTAGAGTGGCCTAAAGTAGTAGGTGTTCTGTACAGGTCAGTGGCACAACCTCCTCAATCACCCAAGCTCGGACTCATATTGTACCTCCTGTGTAGGTTACACAAAAGTATACCTTCTCTTCTAGTTGAGCCCTGATTGCTATTGGCACGTCAACATGAGTGATTTACCCTCGGGCCAATGAGCTGCAAGGACTGGTTGCAACCACCAAAAACCTATGACCTCTAACTGTGGTGGAGGATCAGCTATACCAGGGCCCACCTCCCAATGCAGGACTTACTTCAGCAGAGATCTGATGCCCACTGAGTCTGCCCCTTGAGGGTGCCGCTTGTGGAGGTGATTGTGGTGGTACCTCAACATGGTCTGAGGTTGTCCTTTGGGTGTGCTGGTTCTGGGGACTCCTGGGAGGTGTAGGCCAAGGTCAGCTACCACCTGTGTTCTCTCTGGAGCCACCCAGCATAAGCCGCAAAGTGATCTGCAAACGGCTGCTACTTGTGCTGGGCTTGGTACCCAGGAGAGGCCCAGCTCTAAACCAAGGCCAGCTGCTGCTAATGCCAGGCCTGGGGCTATTTAGCAAGAGGTATGGGGTTTGGTGAGGCCAAGTCTTGTTTATTTGAGAGATTTTAGGAAAATCTGAAACATGAGCCAAAATAGGCCTTTCATATGAAAAAGTCACTGAAAGCTTGGGTGGGCTCCCAGGCTGGGTGGGGTGGGACCTCAGGGAATCATCAGGGCAGGGCAGTGTGAGCTAGGTTGATGGAGCCTCAGATATGGTACCCATCTGCTGGCTCTGTGGGGAGAGGGCTCAGAAAAAGAGTAATGACTTCTGCCAGCACTTCTGTCTGGGAGAAAACCGCCTCCCACACTCAGCTCTTGCCTTGGTGATGGAAAATTCAGTTCCTCTCCATATGTTCCTTGTTCCTTTCAAGCTGCTGCAGCTGGGTTAGAGCTCAGAGGGAGTGAGTACAAGTAAATCCATGTGTAGGCCCTTTAAGAGGAATTGCCAGGAACCCTGTCCTGGGGAGCCTGAAGTGAGGCAAGGACCCCTTGTGTCTCAGGGAGGACCTCTGCTGCTGAGATACCCTTTCCTATTTATATCTGCCACATGTGGGTTTGTGGAACCAGCCCATTCTGCATCTCCACCCCTCCTACCAGCCTCTAAGTGGCTCCTTCTTTAATTCCCCAGTTGTAGGACTTACATTCAGCCAGATTTCAGATAGTTCTGAATGACGGTTATTCTGTAGTTCAGTTTTAATTTTTATGTGTTTGTATGGGGAGGTGTGTACCTTATTTACCTATGCTGCCTTCTTGACTAGAAGTCCTCAAAAAATCCAAAATCTACCAAACATAATCATTTAAATAAACTAATATAATGAAAAGGACAATTAAAATAGATAAAAACAAAAGCAGATACAAGATATTTGCTTCTAGTTCAAACTTTCCCACTGACCAGTTGTGTGATTTTGGACAAGTCACTTTAAGTACTATAGTTACTCCATTAAATGAGGAAGTGGGCCTCCAAGGACCTTTCAAATTCTAAAATCCTATGAAAAGCATAGAGTTGAAGAGCAGCACTGAAAAGTAGC
The DNA here is from genome assembly GCA_004026545.1 of Mormoops blainvillei. NCBI lineage: Eukaryota > Metazoa > Chordata > Mammalia > Chiroptera > Mormoopidae > Mormoops > Mormoops blainvillei. Next base: position 32,027 of record PVJD01001275.1, on the reverse strand, counting down.
AATTACGTGTAAATTGGGGCTCTGTTTCTTTATCAAACTTTTCTAGTCACCTATCACAAAAATATAATGTTAAGAAAAATAAAAATAAAGGCACTTTCAAATGTAATAACATATTACCCTTCACATAGAGATAGCCTAAATCTCACTCATAGGAACACATATCTCTAGTTTTTATACAAGCAGCGATAGTTCTTACTTATTCCCCTACCTCTTCTTTTGTCTTCTTTCTGTCAACCTTAGGGAGAAATTCAGGTATAGAGCACAGGAAGTTATTTAGCTTAGGAGAGCAAACTACTACAACTCTGACTGTGTTGCTGAATAAGCTTTCCTCTATGCTTCCCTCAGGACAAGAAGGATGCATATCTATGTTCAAATCTGGTCAATTAAGTGGCAAGTAGATGCATACATGTGGACAATGGTAAAATGTGCTTGTGAAAAGCCTGGAGAGCAAATTTCAACAATCCCCTTAATTAGCAGTGTATCACTAATGAGACCAATTTCCTAGTTCTAAAACAGACATTTTGAAATTGATGAAAAACAGTGGGCTGAAATTCAATCTGCTTCCCCAAGTGATGTCTTTGTATTGTTACATTAAAATGTCCTACTGAGAATGTGATAATGTGAAACACTGCACAGAGCCCATCCCTTTAGCCTTTATATGGGTATGTTTAATTATTATAACTTTTCAAAATAGCAATATAGAAAACAAACAAAAAAAAACCATTGTATTGTGTGAAGAATTATCAGAATCTCTATCTTCTTATTCCAGATCAATTCATAACCTCTAGCCTATACTCTACCATTACTTTCCACAAGGTACTAAAACTTAGGAAAATAATACTGAAAGTCATTCTTGATTTCATACTAAAAACAGTTTTATATTTGAGCACCTTCTCAATTTAAAAATAATTTACCAACTAAAGGGCCTTTAGGCTCCAGGTCTCCCTTCCCCATGGTGGCCCACCTTTGGGCTGGGGAGGGAGAATCTCTTATATCTTTTTCTTGGACACCCCACATTCTGGATACCGTTATAAAGCCCCCTTTGGGGGGGACTCTATTACAATATTTTTTAAATCTGCTCCCAAGCAAGAATTTTCAGATACTTTTTTATATTTCATGCAAGTCTAAAAATCATGTATTCCAAAAAGATTAATTTTTCTCTATTCACAGCAAATCATCTAATTAGATTATAAAGCAAAAATTTTACTCTTTGTAAATATATCCCCATCTAATGTTGTTCAATATAATTTTAATGTACATATAATGTCTCAATTATGATAAGAATTTATTTCTTAATTAAGCAAAGCCCAAAAATGTATCCTCCTGCTTGATGGGCAGCTCTCTTCAAAATGGTAATTCTGAGCTCTGGGGTCACTCCATATTACATGTTCTTCTACACCTGGCTTGAGTGGTCACCATGATTTTCTGCCTGAAGTCAGTGGTGAGGAAAAGAACATATGGAGAATGATACATGCTTTTAAATCACTCAATTAGTGAGAACTAGTCATGATGCAAACTAGTCTCTGCATCCACAAGATGCAAAGAATCCTGGGAAATCCTTGTTATCCCTGATTGAATAGTGCCTTCTCAGCTATAGCTCTGCATTATAAAAACGAGACTACAATTGCTCATTAGAAAAGCAATTGTGAGAAGTTTTTATTCTGTTGCTAAATATTGTATGTGCGACCAAGAGAAACAAAAATGTGCTTCTGTTCCTTATTTCATCAGGAAAGTGTCCTGACATAATACAAGATATAAAAATATTCTCTAACACATTTGGAGGTATAAAAATTTTATCTGTGAAATTTTTCATGAATTCTCCTTCCAGATTATTAAAACCATAGATTCTTCCTTATTTTCACCATTCTAAGGAATCTCTAAAATATAGAAAAGCATATGGATATATGAAGATATCTAATAATTAAAAATATACCATACAGCACATAGAGCCAACATTAAGGAGTCAGGCTGGTAATAGAAATTGAATTTCTGGGACACCTTAGTGTGGAAAACCTATTTCCATAACCACTGGCATTTATTTATTTTTTCCTAAAAGTTCACATGAGATTAGAAGAAATGCAATTGATTTGGTGTTCTTTCAAACAATTTTAGTCTTTTCCTGAGCATAAGTAATTCATTGGACTGAATCATTCCCCCACCCCAAATGTATGTCCACCTGGAACCTCATAATGCACTCCTATTTGAAAAAAGGGTTTTGGAAGATATAATGAGTTAATTTAAGATGAGATCACAGTGGATTAAAGTGAGCCCTAAATCAAATGATTGAAGTCCTTAAAAAGAAAAAAGGATACATAGACATACATAGAGAAGGCTATGTGAAGACACAGAGGGAATAAGGCCATGTGACAAGAACGGTGGAAATTGGAGTAATGCAGTCATAAAGCAAAGAATGCCAAGGATTTCCAGCGACCAGGAGAAGCTAGGAGAAAGGCATGGAACAGATTCTTGCTTAGGGCCTCCAGAGGGAAGCAACTACTCTGACACCTTGATTTTTGCCTCTAGTCTCCAGAATTACAAGAGAATAAATTTATATTGTTTCAAATTACCCAGTTTGTAGTCATTTGTAACCAGTAACACTAGTAAACTAATACAGGGAATATTCCAATATTACATCTCAGGGTTATCTCTATTGAATATTCATGACCCTTTTAATAGGCATTAGATTCCTGTGTATCAACCTTGTAGTAGTTTCAGTTATTACCTTCAAGAGGTCATAGACTAGAAGTACCTATTGCAGCATAAGAATCAAGAAAACTCCCCCTCCGAAACAAAGAAGAAAACAGCAACAAAAATACTTGTACAAGCATTTACCCTCTGACTCCTTAACTTCTCTCTCTCATGCCACTTGACTTGGCAAGATAATAATTTTCTCCTCCCACTGGATAATACAAATGTCCTTTTTAATTCCACTCAATCATCCAATACTCCTTGTTTTTATGTGACATAATTTTGATGAGTTTATTGTTGGTAAGTCTTTCTTAGAATCCTCCAGGGGGTTTTAACAATAATAGTAACAATTCCTCAATTTCTTATATTCTGATCACTGTGTTACTTTTATGATGCTCAACCAAAGATTCTATTGCTCCTCATCAGGTCAATAAAGAATAATCAAACTGGCAACCAACAGCATAGGAGAAGATATTTGCAATCAATACCTCTGATAAGGAACTAATAACCAAAATATATAAAGAGATCATACAACTCAACAACAACAACAATTTTAAAAATCTTATTAAAAAATGAGCAAAGGATCTGAACAGATACTTCTTAACACATACAAATAGCCAACAGCTAAATGAAAAGACACTCAACTTCACTAATTATAAGGGAAACTCCAATCAAAAGCACAATGAGATACCACTACCTCGAACATGTTAGAATGGCTATTGTAAACAAGACAAGAAATAATAAGTGCTGAAGAGGTTGTGAAGGAAAATGTACCCTCATACACTGCTGATGGGAATGTAAGTTGCTACAGCTACTATGGAGGTCCCTCAAAAAATTAAGAGGGTTACCATATGACCCAGAAACCCCTCTTACAAGTATCCACCCCAAAACTTTGAAATCATTTCTCTATAAAGAAATGTACCCCATGTCGATTGGCGTATTCTTCACGGTGGTGAAGACATGAACACAACCTAAGTGTCCTCAGTTGCTGGCATTGAGTTTTCAGAACAACACTGCAACAATGGTGTAAGGTCCCAAAGGTTAAAACTAATTTTATAAGTAAAATATATTGAACCAAATAAATTTTAGAAGTAAATGAGACTTTAGAAATAATTTTCATTTAAAATCTTCTTTCCATTGCTAATCTTCTGTTCCTCTTATGATCAAATTAGCAAGACAATGCCACCCCAAGTATAAATTAGATACTGACATTTTCTATATTCAAAGAGAATAACACAAGGATGTAAAGTACAGCATAGGGAATATAGTCATAAATATTATAATAACTATGTATGGCACCAGGTGGTGGAACACTTTGTAAAGTATATGATTGTCTAACCATGATGTTGTACATCTAAAACTAACACAAAATTTTAAAAAATAAATAAAAATTTATAAAAGAGAATAACAGTGACATAAGTTATAGCAATCCCTCTTACTTGTCCCATTAATATGTATTTGTGGTTCTACTTGAAGTTCCTTATTCTATAACTCTTTGGTCATAAACAACTGGTGTTCAATGAGTTATGAAAAAAGGGCTGATCAATTATGAAAACTTCATTACTATAAAAAACTGTGCCTATAAGCCTGATATTACCACCATCACTATTTCAAATCCTTGAACCTTTAAAAACATCACCTTAAGAAAAATGCCCCTAAAAGAGTTGCCTTGATCTACAGACTATTTACTTCTTCTATTGATTGCTACAGATACCTGTCTTTATCCTTTCAGTCTCTCACTGGCTGCTACCAAAACTATTTTGGACAATCCTCCAGCTGTTGTCATGAACCTGACTTGATATATTTGGTGATTGTATCTTTGCGATAATGTTTTGGAGAATCTCATTTCTTTTTTTTTAAAGATTTTATTTATTTATTTTTAGAGAGAGGGGGAGCGAAAGATAAAGAAGGGGAGAGAAACAGTAATGTGTGGTTGCCTCTCACACGCCCCCTACTGGTGGCTTACCTGGCCCACAACCCAGGCATGTGCCAAGACTGAGAATTGAACCAGCAACCCTTTGGTTCACAGGCTGGCACTCAATCCGCTGAACCCACCAGCCAAGGTCATTTCTATAAAATACTTTTTACTTATTACCAACTACAGAAGACACATGCTTTATTACATAATCATATAAGTTTAGACCTATGAAGTAGAATTTCGATTACTCATAATATACTATAAAAACTTTATTCAGACCTCTAATTATCACTACTTAATACTATATACCACTGGAGGCATAATAACTTACAGGGAAATCTAGGCTTTATACTTACAATTAATGTAATCATAATTAATTTTGCAGGGACCTAAAAGAATAAAGTTAGTCAAATGCATTCTCAGGGGTTGAACACATGTTTCAGATTATTTGCAGAAAGAAATTTATCTCTTGCTTGTAATAAAGAAAAAAGAAAAATAACAAATATGCAAATATGTTTTTAACTTAGCAAGAAAAAGGAACTAAGATTATGAATTGTATGAATGTCTGGTTCTGTATAAAATAAGTGGCTATATTTCTAAACTCTAAAAATCATTTTTCAAGCAATGTATAAAGATATTTCATAAAGAATATAGTTATAACCTTGTAAAATAAATAGCAAATTAGTGTTTGCAGTCTTGAGGAATATTAGTTGCCTTTGAGAAAAATCATATATTCTCATTCTACATTGTTTTATTATTTATTTTAAGAAAAATATTATTATATTAACTTAATTCCAGTTGGATATTATTTATATTACCATCAAGTAATATATGGAGAAATAGATGGCTTTACAGGTTGAAAACAAGTAAGAATCTTTGAAGTGATCAATAAATAGTTTGCAGATTAAATACAATTATATTGGCATGAATTATTTCTAAAAATGGATTAAATAGTAACTTAATACATTATTTTAATAAAACTAAATTTTAATGAATCTCCAAAGTAAAAATTATTTATTATAATGTAATCAATCTTTTGAGGAACCACAATACTTCAAAAGTTCACATGACTCCAGACATGCAAAACATTTTAAGTGGCATGCTTTTTAAGAATACCTCTATAGAATTTTGTATTTGTCTTTTCTATTCCTATATTCTTAAACAAGTCATTTAATTTCTCCAAGTCTTTGGTTCTTTCTTTGTAAATTAAAGTTAATTATAATAATATATATTGCAAATGGATAGGAGTTAAATAAGTTGAATTAAGTAAAAATTCTTTAATACTGTCCCCTTGCTGAATTTTATGTGATGTTTAATTCAAAAGAGGCACTCAATATATTTATAAAAGGAAGAAAAGGAAGGAAGCAAAGAAAGAAGGATGGAAGGGAAGAACAGAGGGAGGGACGAGGAAGGGCGGAAGGGAGGGAGTAAGCAGGTAGTCAAAGTAGGATGTTTTCTTAATTATGAGCAACTAGGAGAAATAACATGTATCTAAAATAGCATATTGCTTCCAAAATAAAGAAATGGAGGAAATCAGAGATGTTTATGTATGTGAGAGAAGGTACAGATGGGTTAAAAAAAAAAAAAAGGAAATTTGGAGAAAAAATAGATAGAGAACAACAAGGAACAAGACTGACAGTGACCAGAGGGGGGGCAGGAAGAGAATAATAGTGAAAAGAAAGGGAAAGGACTAGTTAAAGAGCATGTCTGAATGACCCACAGACATGGACAACAGTGTGGGAATTGACTGTGGGAATGGGGGATGGGGTGAGCAGAGGAGGGCAAAGGGGGGAAACTGGGACAATTGTAATAGAATAACAATTTTAAAAATGCAAAGAAAAGGCTTGCCATTGAGATACTGAACTTTTAGATTCTCTGATCCCAGTTTATCAATTAACTAACCATAATGTTTATAATGAAATAAAAATAATAATAACTATAGGATAAAATGGGAGGCTCTGTCAATAGATGTTCATTGGGAAATAACAGAAAAAGAGAAGTAAAAATGTGTTGATAAGCAAAATGGACCACATTTTTTCTACATTATTTATGGGTGTTTCCCCAGCACCTGACACAAAGTCTGGCATATAGCAGATATTCAATAAAGAAATGAGGGATGCAAAATTGAATGAATAATAGAGTGAAATAACTTTTTTCTTTATTTCACTGAGTATAATCTATTATTGAAGTCTAAATGGTTTTCTGAACTTGCTCAGGGCCCACCAACATAAGTAAAGAAAAGGATATATATCTATGAACAAGAAGTTGTAAATTTTACTTAGAATATGTATATCTCTTTAAATATCCTCCAACCACCATATCTCATAAAGTTTGTTGGTATACTTCTCATCTATAGTGATAAATCTTGCCAAGAGGTAACTGTTCATTTCAGTTCAGGTGAAATAATACTTGAAAGAAATATTATATGTGAATTTAGGATGTTAAAAGTAACTGTACAAATAAACTATTCAAAAGGAAGTAAGCATATAGTTCCATATGATGAATAAAAGAAAATGTTACTTAGCCCATTAAAATGTTTCCATTAATACTGGAGCCTGCATTTCTTCAGGCTGTTAAGAACATAACTATTGCAAGGTATTGGTGACTTAGGGTCACACCAGTAAAAAGATTTGTGAACCAAGAGATATTTGAATCACTGCAAAAGGCTCCTCATCATAACAGGAGTAACCGAACTAGAATCAGCAGAAGTAAATGTAATATTTTAGCCATATGTTTTGCCAAAATGGGTCTTACAATATGATAAATGTAGTGTTACGATAAGGAAGAATTTTAAATTAAAGCATTGGCAACATGTAAGCCAGTAAAAACAAAACACATAATACACGTTTTCCTGGAATCCTGGAGTCATTCTAAAGTTCCTTCTACATTTTTTATGGTGTTCACAGCTCACACATGTTATTAAGATCATATAGTGTTTATTGAAAGGCCACAGGTCACATGACACTAAATGAGGTGTTTTAAGTGCAGGACACATCACAGTGATGTTAGCTACGTGACATTTTGCTTGAGAATGGAGGATGTAAAAGCAAGCATTTGAAGTTGGCCTTTGCCTCTGGACCCAGGGTGAATTACATCATATCAGTTGACATCTTCTTCCTGCTCCAAGAACTACATTTAAAATGCTGGCTTCTGAACAACGTGTCTTAGAAAAAAATCTATCAGAAGGCTTTGATCCATGTCCAGGAGGCACTCATGCAAAAGTTTAGATTTATTTGCTCTTTCTATGAAATATGACAGTTTTATTAAGAAAAATATTTTAGAGTTTTTACCACCACCTAATAATGTATTCTCATATTATAATGTATCATAGGGTTGAAGAAAAAAGATGAGGAAAATTTGAAAATTTGGTAACCATTTCAGAAATATCAGAAAGTAATATTAATTAAGATATCACAAAGGGTGATGTACACTTGTGTTACAAAATCAATTTTGCAAGTTTCTATCACTTAGCAATATTCATTTTGTACTTTCCAAAGAGATGATATCTTTAAGTCATTCTCTGTATGTTCAGCTGTTTTCACTGCACATGATAAGAAATAATGCATCCGAAAAATAATAGAATTGGAAAATAGTCTGTAACTGTGAAATTTGTAGCTTTCTAATTTTGTTTTTAAAAATTAACATTTTTGGCAATTTGTGAAATATGACAGATAAAAATTTAAATTAGCCATCTAATTAGAAAAAATCAATTAAAGATTTTTTTCTTAGTGACTCCAGTAGCTATTGGTATGACTGCTGGTGGTAACCCAAGTGAAATATGAAGGCCCAACCCAGTCCATGGTTAGATTATAGCTAAATAGCATTTATTAATTTGAGTTCCTGAGAACAAAATGTGTTTCTGAGGCTATTTAGTAAGTTCTATATTTCAACCTGTGTACCAAGTAAGGTTATACTTTCAAAATAAAAAAATTAGAATTACCTATTCTAATTTTATCTTCAATAAGAAGATTTTATCTTCTTATTAGGGAAGATTTTATCTTCAGTATTATAGTGAAAACTTATTTAAATGAAAGACTTATGATTACCCTCTTTTAACCAATATTTTTTTCCTTTAAGGTAAAGGTAAACATTGATAGAAAAAGTTAAAGTTTTCTAAAATTATAATATACTTTTAAACTATATTAAAAATTAAAATAAATTCACAGATTAAATTTAAAGAGATCTATTCAAATTCTACCTTATTGCTTACTTTCTATAGTTACATTTCAGTAAAGCAGAGTAACTGATAAATACTGCAAAAGCACTGACTCTGAAAGATATGGGTTCAAGTCCTGGCTCTACTATCCCATTGCTAGGTAAGCACAGAAAAGTTACTATAAATCTTAATGCCCATTTCTGGCACTAAACCTTAACCTTGGTTTCCATGAAGGAGGATTTTCCCTGAGCACCCCTTTGCCCTCTTTCCCCATTACCCCCTCCGCAGGTAACTTGCTCCCTCAATTCAGCTCAACCCTTCTCTCTACTGAGATTAGACTGCCTCGCATGGCACAGCTGCTATTTCCCCACGTAGGCATGCTAAGGGTTTCCTGGCCTGTTCTGCAACTAGATGATTAATTCCCCCTAATTCTATGGTGCAGTCTTAGCAAATCTACTTGGATAATAGACCTAAAGCCACATGCTGCAACCTAGCCTCCGTCGATTAAAAAAAAAAAGTCGTATATTGACCTCCACCTTTATTTTTTGCTTTATTCCTCCACTATGAACCCAAGAATGAAAGGGGGGGTGGTATTATTTGCAGGCCCTCGTTTTTTTCTTTTTTCAAGTATGTTTTATTGATTATACTATTACAGTTGTCCTATTTTTTTCTCCCCTTTATCCCCTCTTCCCTGCACCCCCTCCCTCCAGCATTCCCCTCACCCTTTAGTTCATGGCCATGGGTCATACATGTAATTTCCCATACTAATATTAACTTCCCCCTCAATTTTGTGCCTACAATTTATGCTTCTTATTCTCTGTACCTTTTACCCCATTCTCTCCCCTCCCCTTCCCTGCTGATAACCCTCCATGTGAACTCCATTTCTGTGATTCTGTTTCTTTTCTAGTTGTTAGCTTAGTTTGTTTTTGTTTTGTTGTTTTTTTAGGTTCAGTAGTTGATAGCTGTGAGTTTGTTGTCATTTTACTGTTCATAGTTTTGATCTTCTTCTTTTTATTAGATAAGTCCCTTTAACATTTCATATAATAAGGGCTTCATGATGATGAACTCCTTTAACTTTCCCTTATCCGGGAAGCACTTTATCTGCCCTTCCATTCTAAATGATAGCTTTGCTGGATAGAGTAATCTTGGATGTAGGTCCTGGCTTTTCATGACTTTGAATACTTCTTTCCAGCCCCTTCCTGCTTATAAGTTTTCTTCTGAGAAATCAGCTGATAGTCTGGTGGGAACTCCTTTGTAGGCAACTCTCCTTTTCTCTTGCTGCTTTTAAGATTCTCCCCTTATCTTTAATCTTGGATAATTTAATTATAATGTGTCTTGGTATGTTCCTCCTTGGATCCAACTTCTTTGAGACTCTCTGAACTTCCTGGACTAGCATGTCTATTTCCTTCATCACACTGGGGAAGTTTTCCTTCATTATTTTTTTAAGTAAATTTTCAATTTCTTACTCTTCCTCTTCTCCTTCTGGCACCCCTATGATTCAGATGTTGGAGCATTTAAAATTGTCCCAGAGGTTCCTCAGCCTCTCCTCATTTTCTTTAATTCTTGTTTCTTCATTCTGTTCTGGTTGAATATCTATTTCTTCCTTTTATTCCAAATCATTGATTTGAGTCCCGGTTTTCTTCCCTTCACTGTTGGTTCTGTGTGTATTTTTCTTTATTTCACTTTGTATAGCCTTCACCTCTTCCTTTACTTCCTTTACTTTAGTCAACCAATTCTATAAGCATCCAGATTACCAGTGTTTTAAACTCTGCATCTGATAGGTTGACTATCTCCTAGTTGCTTAGTTCTTTTTCTGGAGCTTTGATCTGTTCTTTCATTTGGGCCATTTTTCTTTGTCTTGGCTCACCTGTTATGTTGAAAGGGGCAGAGCCTTCAGTATTTGCCAGGGTGGGGCAACCCACTTTTCTGTGTTGTGGTGCTGTATGTAGGGAAGGAGTCAGAGAGGGAACGGGCCACTTGCTCGGCTATTGCCCCACTTTCATTGACTTCCTCCACTTCCCACAAGCAGATTGTGCCCTTTCAGGTGCTTCTCTGGTGCTGATTCCCAAGTGGGTGGGCTTGTGTACATCCATTCTAGGACACTGTGGGCCCCATCCAACAGACTCTTATGTGAGACTGGGAGTTTTTCTTGTCACCACAACCCCCACAGGTTTTTACAGCCAGAGGTTTTGAAGCTTTAATTTCCCACACTGGATCCCTGGGTTGTGGGGTCCATCTCACTCCCCAGTTGTTCCTCCTGGCTTACCTGCACATGACTGTGGGACTACCCACTCCACGGCCTTGCCACATGTCCTCTCCACCCCAGCTGCCCATCTCCAGCCCTCCTACCAGCCTAGATGAATATTTCATCTTTAACTCCTTGGTTGTTGGACTTCCATACAGTTCAATTTTCTGGGAGTTCTGGTTGTTTTTTGTTTTTAAATTGGTTTTAATCCTTCTTTTGGTTGTGCGAGGAAGTGAAACATGTCTACCTATACCTCCATCTTGGCTGGAATACCTGCAGGTCATCTTGAACATTCATTTGTATCTTTTTATTTGTTTGTTTTTCATTGTTGATCACTTAGTACTCTCCAACCATTAGCACAGCTGTATTTCAGAGACTCATTTCATTCTCCGATCTACCCTAGAAGGCAGAGACATTTAACCTTATTTTTAAAATGTGGAAATGAAGCTTATCAACATTTACTAACTTGTTCAAGGTAATAAAGTTAATAATTGGAGAAGTAGATTTGGGTTTGTTTAACTTCAAACTCCACTCTGGCCTTCTTGCTACAGTGCATTTCATAGCGTATGGATGGCCATGTTCAATGCTTGGTATTAACAGGTAGTCACTAAACTTTAGGATTCTGAATTAATTTTCTATTGTGGTGTAACAAATTGCCACAAAATTAATAATTTAGAACAATACACATTTATTATCTCAAAGTCCTGTAGGACAGAAGTCTGGGTAGGTTTGGCTGAGTTCTATGCTCATAGTATCACAAGCTTTCAGTAGGGGGGAGCTCTCTGTACAGGTTCTGGGAAAGAATCTGCTTCCAAGTTCACACAGTTGTGCCAGGATTCAGTTTCCTGAAGCTCTAAGTCAGCTGGCTGTCAACTGGGAACTGACTTCAGTTTCTAGAGATCATCCACATTCCTTCTCACATGGCCCACTCTTCTATTACTGAGTACACAAAAAAAAATCTTTCTGCTTTTGAGAACATTGGTAATTAGACTAGGACTACCTAGGTAATCTAGGACAATCTCCTTCTTAAAGTTAACTGATTAGTAGCTTTAATCACATCTGTAGAGGTCCCTTTGCTAAATAACCTAATATATTCAAGGGCATAATAAGATAACTCATCATATTTAGAGCCCTAGGTATTTGGGAGGGAAATCTTTTGGTGAGGGAGGTCATTCTGAGAATTCTTCCTACCTCAAGTTCTCTGCTCTGAGAACTGGTGTGTTAGTTTTCTATCACTTCTACAACAAATTACCACAGGTTAAGGTCTCAAAACAGCACAAATTTATTGTCTTCCAGTTCTGTAGGTTAGAAGTCTAACACGGGTCTCAGTGGGTTAATGTCAAGGTATTGTCAGGGTAGCAATCTCTCCTGGATGCCCTCAAGAAAAACTTACTTCCTTGTCTTTTCCAGAATCTCAGAACCACCCATTCCTTGGCTCTGGCCTTCTTTTTCCATCTTCAAAGCCAGCAAATTTGCATTTCCATGACAAGTCTTCTTTAGCCATTTATCCTTCTCTTTTTGACCACACCTAAAAAAGATTCTCTGATTTTAAGGATCCATTGAATTAGATTGAGCCTAACCTATTAATTCAGGGTAATCTCTCCATATTAAGGCTCTTCATTAATCATATTGCAAATTCCATTCTGTAAAGTACATTAACATATTCACAGCTCCTGGAGATTAGGATGTAGACATTTTGGGGAGCAGGGTGAGTATTATTCTGCCTACCAAAAATGACATTGGTAAAGATAAATTTTAATTCAAGATCCTGAGTTTAAATGAGATAGAATTGTTTATTACCAAATTGTTCAATTTGTTATTACCAACATAAACATATTCATATTTTAAAAGACTTTAAATCCTTAATGTGCATTAATAACTATGAATTAATTATAATACTTAATTCATTAGAATAAACATTCTTCAAGCACATTGTTCCACCCAAAGGTTAATTCTATTTAAGTTCAGAATCTGATAGTTTCGAGTCATTCTCTTCACTGCAATTATGAGGTCTACCATAACCAACACCTGAAATTTGAATTAGTCATGCAAGGTATGCTTTCCATTTTTACTGCCTTTTACACTATTCATAATAATTTTTAAAATTTCTCCTTTGTCTCAATAATGCATTCAAGATTCAAGTAGCAATTTAACAGAGAACATGCCAAGGCCAGAAATTATTTTTTGACATTGAAACTACTCAAACTTTCTCACAACTGTTACATCTAATTTATATTCAGTTGAAAAAAAAGAAAAGAAAAGAAAAAGCTCACTACCAGCCAAAAATGGAATAAGGCATCGCACTTGTCATGTTTTCTTTAGCTGTGGAAATTTAAGCATGGTTCAAAGTTAAAGCCCATCTGGCTGTTACCATCCTTCAACTCACACTTTCTCTAAACTCAGAGCACACTCTCTCCCCTAAATTCCTCCAAATGTCCTGCCACTTCTATTCCTTCAGTTCTTATTCTTGACTGCATCACATGTAGCTACCCTTTACATGGATATCTTCCCTTTCCTACTATGGTGTAACTCCTGTCCCCTGTTATGATGTCCCAGCCAGAGATCTATAAACTTCATGGCTGTAGTGATTGTTTAATTTTTTTTACTAATTAATTGAAAGCCCATGTATGTGAAAGGTACTGATAATTAATCTAAATTCTTAGAATTCTAATGTATAATGATGTTAGTATGTTCTAATGCAAAAATGTAAGGATTTGATAGACATCATTGAGAAATTTTTAATCAGTTCTTTCACATTTTGCATATACTAGGCATCTTTAGCCTATAGATGCTGTTAGTCTTAGCATAACATTATTTTGTGGGAAAGCAGCTGACCAGCATTTTTATGTGCTTCTTGTATTAAATAAGGGTATGAGATAATTGTGCTTAAAAAATAATGACTTGTTTTGCTCATTAGCTGAATAAATGTGGAAAATGACTCACCAGTTCATGAATTTGTCATAATGCTGTCTTTCATGTCAGCCAGGAGTAAGGCCCAGATTAGCAGAGTCATAGCAGGGGGCCCAAAAGATTACAGAAAATTGCTGTTAAAAAATGACTTGAAAACATTTTAAGTTTGTTATTCTTTGGCAAAACAATGTAGTCAGCCAATTGCTGAATTCTCTGCATGCTGATAGCCTCTTCTTGAATTATATTCAGTTTGTAGAAACATGGTACATTTTTGTTTTACATGGACAGGACAGAAGGTTTACCAGCTTGAACTGGTTTTTCTGTGGAAAACTGTCCAGCACCCCACTGCTGTTAAATGTGTCATTAACCTTCTACCTGGGGTGTTTATTACCTTAACTTAGACAATATTCGCAGATGCCCTTATCAACATAATGAGGTCAAGGCAGCAATCAATGTCTGCTGAGCTGTCTCTTGTATATTGAAAGTACAACTGCTTTTTAAATCAAAATCTATCATCTAAGTCATCTAAGAGCTACAGAGCTAAATTGTACCAAAAATCAGTACTTTCAGTACTTATCTTTTGCAACAAAGGATACAAAAATCAGGTGACCATATAATTTATCTGCTAAGGATACTTTTTTAGAATAAAAGGGAGTACCACTAACAGTTATACTGGAAGAGTCATGTGCAAACAGGGATCTTCGTGGACAAACTGGGATATATGATTACCCTTTGCCAAAAACAAAACAAAACAAAACAAAACCTTAAAGACAGTATTCTCTTCTTAGTAGTTTGACGAAAGTTAGAAGTTTTGAATTAGGGTTATAGTTAAAACTTTGAGCCTAATGAACCTCCCGAAACTTATCCAGGCAACTCACATTGGTACATATTGCTTTTAATAACTTCAGAATTTTTAATCCTACCGCACCCCAAAACAATCAAAGCGAATAACTTGCAAGGATGGAGATTTTTCCTTTGTTTTTCTTATTTTTAAACTTATTGTCATTTAAAAAAAAGATTTTATTTATTTATTCCTAGAGAGAGGGGAAGGGAGGGAGAAAGAGACAGAGAAACATTGATTTGTAAGCGAAATATCGATTGGTTACCTCCTGCACGTGCCCCATCAGGGACACAGCATGCAACCCAGGCATGTACCCTGACTGGGAATTGAACTAGTGACCTTTTGTTTTGGAGGGTGATGCCCAACCAACTGAGCTACACTGGTCAGAGTAAACTTATAACCATTTTTAATCTAATTTTCTTTGTTTGGATTGGCAAGAGGTATCCCACAGGTTTAGGAATATTCATATCATAACTTCATTTCAACAAAATTGGTAGTATATCATCATTTACCACTTAGAACTCTGAATGAATTCATTTTGGAAGCAAATATCTGATCCACAGACACATTTAAAAGGAAATAGCTTTTAGCCCTGGCTGGTGTAGCTCAGTGGATTGAGCATCAGCCTGTGAACAAAAGGGTCGCTGGTTTGATTCCCCAGTCAGAGCACATGCCTGGGTTGCGGGTCAGGTCCCCAGAAGAGGGTGGTATGAGAGGCAACCACACATTGATGTTTCCCTCTCTTTTTTCCTCCCTTCCCCCTGTCTAAAAATAAAATAAATAAAATCTGAAAAAAAAAAAGAGGAAATAGTTTTCATTGAAGTTTACACAGTTATGTCCCTTGTTCCATATCTTGATTTGGGTGCTGGCTGCATGGAGATTATATATATTTTATATATATAATTTGTCAACTTTTCAAACTGTGCAATTGGGATTTGTGCCTTGACAATATATAATTATACCTCCTTTAAAAGCTACTGTTACCCTGCAAAGACTTACAAAAGTTAATTGCTCACAAATATTTTTGGATTTCTGTGTGTTTTAATCTCTGTGCCAGGCTTTATTCTAGGCACGGGGTGTGCAGTGGAGGACACAGGAGTCAAAGGCCTAGCTTCAAAGAACTTAAATTATAGTAGGATGAAAGAGAGTATAAACACAAAGGAAGTAGTAATAACATAATATCACATAGTAATTAGTCCTAGGAGGAAAATCCCTGAAGAGGTAACATTTGAGTGAAGAGCTGAATAAACAGAAATAGAGCAGCAGTCTAAACAGTTGGAGAATGGGCTCTTGGATATGGTAATATATATAGTATTTTCAAGAGACACAAAGTATGCGGATTGGGACAAAGGGGATGTAGGAAGGTGAGGTTAGAGAGACGGGCTGGTGCCAAACAATGGAGAGCTAGGCATGGTTCTATAATTCAGTGAGTTATAACCAGGAGCCTATAATTTATTGAGTTTTAAGTATAGTTTTTAAGCCTCTGCCTGCATCTGTCCTACAAATAGGCAAAATGTGTATCCTGTGATTCTTTTAAATACATTACAATATAAATTCTTTCCCAAAAAGAAATCTGCACTAAGAGAAAACTAGTAATCTTTTTTTGTATTTTTCTAATACAGAGTTCAAGTCAGAGTAAAAAGGGAACAACTAAATGGGTGACTGTGACTTATATGCCTTTTTCCATTTTTCTTATCTCTCAACTGAAGCTTGTATCATTTTTTGGATGAGTCCCCTTCATAAACCCTAAGGAATCATGAATTCAGGGGATACATATGAACCCAGGATGGAAAACCACTTTATTGCTTCAGACTTTTAATGATAATTGAAAATGAATCCTGAAGAATAATAAAATGCATTTATTTCTAAAAAGAGATGCTAAAACACAACCTGCAGGTGACTTATGTTTTCTACGTGATTATTTGAGAGGAGAGACATTACATCAAAATTAACATTTTCCCTTAATCAGAATTTTAATAAGCATTTTAAAATATTCAGCACATTTTAAGGAATAAAAAGTAATAATATAGGAAACTGTGTTTTTAAAATTTTTGTTTCATTCTGTGTGTTGATGTGTCAGGCTGTACCAGTTTAATATTCAAATGAAGATTTAAGAAACTGAGTATCACTCCATTTCAGGAAAATGATAATGCCATATTCCCCTCTTTAAAAAATGCCAACATTTTAATGCCCGTACATATTACAGATGTTCAGTTGAAAACATCAATATGTTATTAGCTTGCTAAAGACATCTACAGAGATGTAATGTGACAATATTTATTGAATGATTGAATGAATGGATACGGCAGGAGTAAATGTCTGGAAGGACTTGTATCTTGGGCAGGTTTGTTTACCTGTGTGGGTAAAAATGGTTCTTTGCACATGAAAGTACAGCAAATTGTTTTGTGGGTTTATCCTTCTCAACAGTAATAATGAATAATTTTCAATGCAAATGCTCCACAAAGAAGGCCAACACTGTTCTATTTGCTGTTTAGATTTTACCATTTGGGGCTGCCAAAACTATTTAAAGCTTCACAAGATCCTGCTCATGATAGGCTGATGCAAATTTGATGATCCATTCAAATATATAGAGATGTCGTTTTAATGGTGCCATCATTATTGGAGCTGTCTTCTACACAGAAATTCTTAGCCACCAGTAGTAAATGACAGATGTGTTAATTAAGAGACTGAGGCAAAGCCAAGGTTGATATTCTAATAAACAGGTCATTAACTTTGGTAATGACCAATTTGAGATGATTGTTATTATAAACTATTTTCCATGAGTTATGAGAGTAACAATATAACTCTGGAGTACATTCAATAGTCAGATTATTATAATATAAAGTCTTCAAAAACAACAGATATTTCTAATATGTCACCGTGCCTATTTATAACTACAGATTTGCAAAATATGGTGGTTTACATAAAGCAAACTTACTAAATGCTTAATTGATTACATTCACATAAATAATTGGTCTTTCCTTTGAGAGTCAGATGTAAAACTTTATCAATGGTAAATTTAAAATTATACCTACATAAACTTCTTCTATGTTAGAATAGCAACTCTTCAGAGTCCACAAATGACATTTAAATAGAGTGAAGAGATGTAATGGAGATTAGAATCATATGATAAATATGTGGGAAAGAAATTTAGAAGTAAAATTTTTGTCTCCTTGAACTATCATAAGAATTCCCTCCACAACTTCTATTGTAAATTGTTAAAATTTTTCTGCCTGAACTTCAAACATCAGAGTTTTTTCCCCAGAAGTGATTCCATTCAATGTGGAATATCTTTTCTTAAAAAGTTCTTCCAGACATATAACTAATTTCTGCAGAAAATGTGAATGATATTCATTTCATAAAACATAAATTTAAAGGTACAGAAACACTTTTAGGTCTGCTAAATCCTCCCTTTTCTAATTAAATATGCTAGGCATTTGCAACCATTTCTCATGTGACGTGGCTTAAAGATTCCTCGCTGTTTTTCCTTGTCTGTTTCTACGACAGAAATTAGAAAGGCTAAATATCCACATTGCCTCCCAAACTTCGTAACTAGAAGTGCCCATTCTCAATCAGCTTGAGCAATGATACATAAACAAAAATCTACTAAGAACTTCTGGGAGCTATATGCTTCCTCAAACCAAGTTCTCAGTCTTTCCTTCTTCATTGTGAACAGGATAGCTGTATCTGAAGATGCTACACTGCAACCCAGAAGTGCCTGCCTAAGGACAGAGTACCAATGTGCTAAGCATGGCACATTGAAAAGATGGAAAGACTGTAGGTATTTGAAAATAGTATGAAGTGGATAAGCTCACATAAAAATCTCACAATTTTATAATGTAAAAAAATCAGTATACGTGTCCACTTAAGACACCGTTCATTGAGTTTTAATTCCTTTTCACGGTGGTTAAGAGATTTGAGTAGGTTTTCTTCTCAGTACTTTTTTTGGCTTCTGTCCAATCTTTATTCACTCACAAAGGAAAGAGTTATACTTTGTGATAAGCCCCAAAGTATGCCCAGCAAGTTACAGATGGATTGGTCCTTCCATGCAAGTAGAACATCCTTCAAGCATTTCCCTTACCATTCTCTTTAATCTCACAGTGCCTTTCTTTAATTGACACAATGATCTGAAAGTCTATCCCACATCTATACTATATGAATTACCCACAGGGGGTCTTTGTAGGCTCTCTTAAATCTTCCCACTCACAAGACTAGTAGAGGCCACATTCGATACCAGTGGATTCAGAAAGACACAGGGCAGGAACCAGTCACATCTGCCTGGCAGTGCTGGGCATTCATCTCCAAAGCACATCTTCCTGGCAGTTCAACTACCAGTTCCAGGTGTCATGAGGCAAGATCCTCATGAGATAGGCACTACTCTTGCTTAAAAGCTTCTACTACACGACCTTTCCAGAAAGAGGAATGGTAAAAATGTGAATAGTTGAACTTTCTTGAAAAGTTGCCTTAGAACCATATAATTCAGTCTATACTTTTTCACATGAGAAAATTAAGGCATAAGGATGTTAAATGGCTTTCCCAAGAACATATGTTTACTTAAAGGAGGTGCTGGACTAGAACACAGGCTTCCTAACTCCTAACACAGTATTCTAGATAACCATGTTTCTTAAGATACAGTGAATAATTTTGTGTCATTTTCACTTGTATTTGATTGGCTGATTTTTTTTCCTTTCCACAGTTTAATTCAAAAATATAAACACACTAAATCTGTTTCCAACTTATTAAAAATATAACCAGCCAACACCCTTGTGTTAGAATTCTATAGCACCTTGACTCAAAATAAGAAAGCTTGTGCATATTTCTGATTTCAGGCAATGACTAAAGAGAGTAATTACTGATATAACTAGGAAGTCAAAAAGACCTGAGGAGTGCAACTACTAATAAGCATAATTATATTTAGTAGTTCCTAATGAATACTTACTATGGGACAATAACCATTTGAAAAATCTTTACATGCATGAAACTATTCAATCCTCACAAATAGTTAAAATTGTGACTCTAATTTTCGAGATGAAAAATGCTCACAAGAAAATGACAAGCTTGTCCACAACTAGAGACAACTAGAAATAAAAACACTTTATAAAAATGAAAAAAGGATGCATCCTTCAGATTCCTACAGCATAAAGTGCCACTATCAACTCAAATAAATATATTTTGATGAAAATCATTTAGAATTAGACAATTTCGATGCTGCTGTTAGAACTGTGTATCTGACATTTCATATCTATTAAAGTGACAGTCAATAATAGATGCCGTTAACAAATGGGAGAGCAGAGTGTTGGCAACAAAATTAGAGTCTTGCTTCCAAGACATGCAAAAATGTGGTCTTTGGTTTATTTTCCAAAAGCATCAGATGTAATCCAATAAAAATGTCCTGTTTTTTTGAAGCTACCATTACATGTATAAAACACCACAGCAACAAAAATTCTAAATGTAACAGGTTATAGTCTTTATTTGCCTTAGCCTCTCTCACTATCCATATAGTATCAAATTAGTGTTAAGAGTGAAACCATTCCATCAATTAGCCAGTTGCTTTCTTGACATGATTCCAAAATATTCATGTGTATGACTATTTAGCTAAATTGTCCATTTTATTGAAAATGGCTGAATATTTTGTTTTATGGAATTTATGTTTCTGTGTGAGAGTTGTCAGTACCACTGGAAAATGTTGGTTAACATATTCCAAGTATGAAAGATGCTCTTTTGAATGATATGAGGCACATTAAAGTCATTTAGAAATCTTTTCAACCAAAGACTAATAGCATACATATGAGAGAGAAAAAATATCTGCATAAATAACTATAATAATATAGAATATGACAATTTATATTAGAGTGGTATTAAGTGGCAAGGAAATTCAAAGAAGGTAAAGATTAATTCTGAATGGTGTAAGGGATTGGATCTTAATTTTTGTTTGTAAAAATGCATAAGTGAGAATGTTTTGGGGCTGTCCATCAAAAAAGACTGAAGACTTTTAAAGAAAGAGGGAGGGACAGCATGATATTGGGAAATGCATAATGAGATGAAATGAAGAGGAGTCCACAGGAAAGTACAAATGAGTGAAGCAATATAGTGAAAGAAAACAATGGAAAACTATCTTAGTAAAAAACACAAAAGGTTCATTTATAAAAGTGAGATAATTTAAACGATGCCCGATTCATTAAACTATGTGTATTTGTTCATTACAGCACTTAATAGGTCAGATGGAAAGTGATATTACTGTTGCAAGTGATCCAAGTTGGAATGGCCAGGGAAGAGACACAGTGTCAGGAGAGGAAATGAAAGATTAAGATGGTAGGTGTATACGTGTGTGTGTGTGTGTGTGTGTGTGTGTGTGTGTGTGTTTGCATGAGTGATGATAAAATTGTAGTTATTAAAATTTCTTACGAAGGAATAATCAGTGGGACTTATTAATTGTTAGATATTATGGGAGAAGAGTGTTAGACACAGAGGGAAAAGTTAATAATCTTGATAGGTGAGCTCTGGGTTTCTGTAGGTGATGGTGTCATTAACACCAAGGAACAGGTAGATATCAGGGTGAACTCCAGGTAAGTGTTTGGTTTATTAGGAAAGGATTAAGTTTTGTTTTTTGTTTACATATTTAGTACATCCTGGTAGAGATGTCATATTAGCAATAGTAAATGTAAATCTAGATTTTTTGGAAGACAGTTAATGCTAAGAAGAATATGTACTTGGAGCTCTTTCAAAGAAAGCTTGGAATTCTATTATGTGAAACTGCAAAAACCTCATATTAAGAAAAAAAGAACTTTGCATAACACTTGCTTTCGGGGATGAGGAGGAAGGAGACATGCCTTTGATGAAGGAAAAAAGGTTATTTCGGTTTATGTTAAGGTTATTTCCATCCTTTATGTAAGGAGCATAAAGAAATATCTAAGGAGTAAAATACACCATTCAGTTCCAGCTCACAAGACCCTACCTAATCTAAGGAGAATTGATTCTAGGGCAAAGCTTGAATCCCTGTGAGAAACCAAGCTTAACTAAGAAATTAAGTTATAGAAAGTTCTTTGAAAAGTAAGCATGGAAAAGAGTGGCAAATAAGATAAATTTAAAATGAACTGTTGAGCAGCAATGAGGGTCCACATAGGGTTAAACACTGCGCTGTTCTGTCGTTACTACTATCTACCAAGAAGTGGATTTGATAAAGCAAACGGGGTTCTCTCAATGAGTTTGGAACAAATAAGGTATACATATAAGAAAAGCAATAAGGCCAGATGTTCTAGGAACATAAGGATAAAAGAATCAGAACTGAATGTTCTTTCTGGTATATTCTCATTTATACAAATGAGAATACACACACACACACACACACACACACACACACACACACGTAATACAAATGAGAAGACTGGAAAAATATAAACACATTAAAGAAAAAAATGAACGTAAAGCAAGCGGCCAGAACCATCCAAAAGAGTCTTAGAGGCTTTGTAAACACAGTTCTAGGCTAATAAAATATGGTTTTGACAGACGTATAATATGCTATTTTGCCTACAAAAGGTATTTGTGGCCATTTCAAAGAGAAGCAATTAGACAGCATCAGGGAGAACTGCAGAATTAAAACAAGGAATAAGTCTTAAATCAGCTAATAATCTTTACAGACCTTTAGAATATATTATAAAATATTTTGTTTAATGTATTACACATACTTTATTCTAAGCATTCTTTATTTTTTATTGTAATAATCAGAAGTGATTTAAAGTTAACAACTGGCATAGTTTAGGCATCAGCCAATGGAACACATTAGGAGAGAGTTTTACAAGCCCTGCTGTATCAGTGAACCCATTAGTTCTTGGATTACCCCTAAATCCAGAGAGGGTGGGGGAGGGGTGGTAGCACCTGTGATAGAGTCTGAGCATGGAGTTTTAGCAATCGGTATGGGATTATTTAAATGTTATGACTGTACCAATGTGTACGAGCTGAATATCAGCCCTGGTAATAATTACAGTAGCTATTGAAAGACTACTTCAAATACATATGCATTTCTTCCAAGGCAGTCAAAATATAATATGTGTATCAACAATATTGACTACATACAATTGATTTTTAAAAGTAATATCATTTAACACTTTGTAACTGAAAAAGGGGAGGTTGGAATTAACTTCACCTAAATCCTTAAATTTAGACAGTGGGTTAAAAAAATAATTGATGGATGAATTCTCTGTGTGTGTATGTATGTACCAGTTCAATATAGATATATGTACATAAGTGGTTGCTGTATATAGACAATAGACATGTGATATATACATATACGTAGCTGCTTTAAATCAAAATTATAATCCCCACATAGGCTTCTGCCAGAACTACAAAACTTTAAAAAAATGCTCAGGTTTTCCACCTCTGATTCCCTATTTTCATTTTCAATAATTTTTCATTTAAAACTAGTCAGAACCTGTTGGGAGGAAAGAAATAAATTAGAATGCATTTACCAGCATGCTTTATAGAAAAGATGAATAGTAAACACTGTTTTAAGTTTCTCAAATATAAAACATGTCAATGAAATTTTATTAGTTACAGAATAATACTGTGAAAATATAAGAGGAAAGAACAGGATTTTGTCTAAGCAAGAAAAGGCAAGATGTAGCAAAAATGACATTTACTTAACAACATTCTTGGTAATTTGAGCACCAGAGCAAGTAAAACATACATGAAGATAAAAAGCTTTTTTCTAGATAAACAAAATTCTATTTTATATGGCAAAATGCATAATATTATTTTTAAAGAATTACAAATAAATAAAAATATTCTATGTCATGTTATATAAAAGCAACATAGGCCTTGGGTCACATTATATATTTTGTCCCTGTCTCTCAGACCCCCAGATCAGCTATCCTTCTTGATTCTATCAAAATGACTAAAATAGTCATCTTAGTTTACTTAATAATCTGCAAAATGCAGTGAGATTTTTCCCCATTATTTCTTACTTTCCTAAATATTCAGTCAGTGCCTACATTCTGTGCTAGTTTAAGTTTCCTAAATATTTATGTAATTAGTGTTTTGGCCATACAACATGTACAATGTGATCAAATGCAAGTACATTTTTACCTCCTATTTCCTCTTCAAATTTTATTCAGTGGGGTACTTTTCCCTCGGCCTAAAGTAGAAGTTAGGGTCAATGTCATTAGTTCAATTCCCATTCTTAGATAATAGAAATTTCTAGTCAACTTTAATCCATTAATTCTAATATTTGGTGTTCATTCATGATTCAGTTTTCATTCAAAGTTAAGACTCCTTCACCCCATGCACTTGGTCCTGTAGATGACTCTAAACTGCAGGAGGGAAAATGATGCAGTAAGCTCTAGCTCTTGCCCCACTATTTGTCTTATTCACTTGGTGATATTTTAGATCTCATCACAGTCAAATCAGGGGGAAGGAGTAAAAATGTGGATAGACTGTTCTAACTTAGGAGGGAGCTTTTGAACTTTCAAGGTCTGAAAGATGGTTAAAGATGACACTATCATGGAGGACTTTTTGAGGTCCTTTAGATAGTCCAATTACCAAAGACTTTCACTGGCTATTTCATGTCACAAAGTATTGATTTACCAATTGGCCATACCCCTCTGTAGTATTGTCCCTGATTCACTGGTTGTAGCATCAACTAGTTAAGACCATAACTTTTGAGGTTAAATAAACTTGGACTTAAATTATATTTCTATTACTTTATAACTAGAACCCTTAGACAAATTAATTTATATACTAAATTCAAATCATGTATGTGTTAGGTATATTCTACCAAGAGTGAGCACTAAATTCTCCCCTCAGAGATTTGAAGCTTGGAAAATACATTCCCCACACCCACTTGCCATTGGAGGTCAGGCTCAAATTATAATCAATGGAAGAGCTTATACAAGAATTAGGAGAATGAGAAGCCATTATTCTGTTCTAATGGCAACAACTGTATGTGGAGCAGGGCATAAGGCAACTATGAAGATTTCAGGACCTTCAGAAGGACTCCTGAAAAATTATCTTCTTTGGTATTACAAGCAATAGAGGTCACCACCGTCTTCCTGTCATTTCAATAATTCCTCATTACCTCACACCCAGTAGTGGTTTTCTCTGGGCTTTACTTCCAGCCCTATGAAAGTTCTATAAGTATACTGCCTATCAAGTCCCTTTTCTGTTAAAATATTTAAATAGTTTCTACTATCTAATTTGACTAATAATTGAATACATTCTTAAAACAATGTGATCTATTTTATAGGATTGTAATGGGAAATAGATGAGATAAAGCATTTAGTGCTATTGTTTACCATTGATTGAATGCACTACCTGACCCCAACCACCCTGACTAGACTCATAACCAGCCACTGGACCTAACAGAAATAAGCTAACATCTTAGATTCAAGATTTCCAAGTGGTTTTCATTATCTGCATCGGAAACCACCTCAACATAACATTTTTTAGAACTTTGGATGTGAAGCTTCAAAATTATCTTTGACTGGAAATTTTTTATAACATATCACAGTCAATTATGTTCACTCTCTGTCTGCAGTATCCCTCTCCTATATTTGTCTTCATTTCTAAGGGCACTACCATAATACAGTGCTAATAAAATGTAAATGATGTAATATATTTAATCATCCAGATACCCAGAAAAGTGCTGGCTCATAGTAGGCTTTCAGTTCTAATTATTTTCCTTTCCCATGAGGTTTTTCACATTATTCTAAGTATCTCTAATTGGTGTCCTTGTAAAAATGTCTGCTTGGTACCTTTGCTTCTGGTATCTCCCAGTTCTCATCTATATTGTATTCTATTGCCAAATTCACTTTTCAAAAGGAGACTTCTGAGCATGGTATTTCAATTGTCAGAAAAAATCAAATACTTACAGAAGAAACTTTTGCCTTTCTCCCCAGTATCAAAGTCCACCATACTCTGACTATTTAGACTGTCTAATGTTACCTCTCACTGCTTCTCTCTTTATAACTCATTTTCTAGTACAACTGGACTAGTCACTTTCCCCAGTAAGCACCACATTTTATCATCTGCTTTTACTGCTTCTTCTTCTGCCTAAAATGCCTTTCTTCCCATCTTTATTTACTGTAATTGTACCCATCTTCCAAGGTTATTCAAAGTTTACGTTGCTAACATAGCCATGGCCAAAGTGAACCCTCTCTCCTTTTAGCCTTTCTTGTGGTAATTATCTATAGTATTCCTTATGTTATGGCAATCTTTATGTTTTCATGTATTCTAGTTAATTATTTTGGCTTTTCTATCAAGAGACTGAATAAGAACTATATTAAAATCCTGGTACAAAAAGATGCAAGATAACTAAAAATGTTTAAGGTCATTAGCTAAAAATTGAGATCTGGGTTAAACTTTCATCTCTTCTTCTTCCTAGCATCAAGGTTATATATCATAGGTTTATCTAAGCTTCTGCTTTTAGCTTTCAAAAATAAATAAAATACTACTATACTCTTAAAGCACTATGTTCTACTTGATTAATCAATAAGTGGTTCCTTTTATTTTCCTAAACTATTGATTTAAATTTTAAAAATGTGTATTACAAATACCTATCTGTTTTCATTAGGAGTCCACTTTATGACCTACAGGGTGCTTTGACACTGTAGCTCTTAATTTCTTAATTCATAATATATATGAATTGCAGCCATTATAATACATTTACAATGAGTTTCACAACTGCTAAACCACTTAAAGCAGAATGATTCGCTCAGTATCTATAAAATCTAGAGTCCCTGTTCCTAGAATGGCTTTCTGACTTCCTTTCTTCCTTCCTTTCTTCCTTAATTCTTTCCTTCCCTCTGTCTTCCATTCCCTTCCTTCCTTTAGTTATTCATTTATTTATTTTTAATATTGGCCTCTGGTTATTTCTATTTTTCCAATGCAAGTCCTTCTTTTAGACCTCATGGGTCAAAAGACTACTCATGTCTCACCTCTTCATATTCCCTGTGTCTCACATTATTCTAGCTTGCTGTTCACTTTCTTATATGCAAAGCAGTAATCTCACTGGTCTGGCTGACCAAAGTATCACCTTAGAACATGTTTATCAAACAGAACATTAAACACAGTTTTAAAAAGGAAAAAACATCATTCCTCTAAAGGGAAGGGATGCATTCTCTCACACATGAACAATCTGGATTTTGCTTGGTTAGGTATTTTATGTCCAGAGTAATCTGAAAGGGCAAAGTATTTCTCGTGCCAAATTTTATAGGACACAACTGACCAATTTAAAAAAAGGGAGTCAGCACTTGTGTGTCTCTTCAAGAGGCATCATGTCAGCAACTTATTCTTCACTGCAAAGTTTTAACACACCATTAGGCAGCACTCATTGCCAAACTGATGTTATTGTCACTTTCCTTTGCTGTTCCCAGCACCTTTGAACCATAGATCAGCAAAAGAACACTAACTGCCTTTGTAATCATAGAAAGCAGCAATGAAGAGCAGTGGGCCCGGAATTAGATTACTTATTCAACATTTCGAAAGTATTGATCAATTACTATATGATAGCTGTTGAAGAAATTCCAATTCAGGAATGTATAACAGATAATACTAATTCAGAGTAAAGGAAGAGACAGACATAAAAACAAGTATGACTACTGAATGAAGAAAAGTGAAATAGGGCAAAATGCTACAGATTGCCCAGATGTTAGGGGCATTCACTGTCCTATTCTCTATCTGACTCATTATTGAAGTTTTTCCACTTACTTAACTATTATTACTCTAGAGCTTATCTACTAGATGTCAGCTAGATCAAGGTTCTTCTTTATGTCAGTTCAAACAATAACTTACAAAGCTTTCATCTACATTGTATTATAGTACTACTATGAATTATGCTATTATAGTAGGTCTTTGGAGACAAATTTTAGCTAACTGAATTGTTGTCTGGAGCCATTTTCTAAGCAAGTTTCATATATATAATAATTACAAATACAAAGTTTTACCATAGATTGAAACAGACCCACATTTTATATCCACTTCAGCTCAGACTCAAAGAACAAAATCTTCTTAATATACTGCATAATTGGCCCCCAAAACAAGCTAGCTGTTACTATTCCTAATAAAGACACTACAGACTAATCATTATGAAAAGAGAATAGAAGAGTAATATCCAAATAGAAGAGTTGGAAAAAGACATTAAAAATAAAATTTCAAAATAAATTATATGAGAAGCCAATAAATAAAGCTTTTTAAATTCCACCAATGATTTTAAAAAAGGAGTAAAACAAATGAAATGCCAGTTTTTACTTGCAATGTTAGCCAATATTCTTCAAGAATAATTTCTACTATGTGTGAGTATATACTTCTTCAGGAAGCATTGGTGCATCTCTAGGGGACCTTCATGTAGCAAAATTCTGATTTTAGGAATTTATTAAAAAGAAAAATCACAGATGCAGAAAATGTTTTGTACAAGAATTTTCTTTAATAATGTTATTTTAATAATAATAGTATAATAGCAACAGATAACATCTAGTGGAGGCATCTGGCACTATACTATATACTTATTAATATTATCTAATTATAATATAAAAACTGAGAACCAAGTGTAGGTAAGCAAATATAAGCATAAAAGGGGTGCATCACATAGAAAATTTAAAAACAAAAATAACACCTACTTTTAATCTTTTTTTAAAGACCACTGTATTGTCAATTCTAAATGTCAAGTATAAAATAATCTTCCACAGAAATCTTTTGTCAGTTTAAATTCTAACCAACTGTTGTGATTACTATTGAGCTTTAATAATAGAGATGTCTTATTAAGGTTTTTACAAAATCATTCACCCTTTAATAAACATTTCTTCTATATCAAGTTAATTTTTCAAGCTCCCCGTTATACAGCTAGATTCCAGTACACATGGACTTCGCTACAAGCATTTATTTAGAGGATAACCACTTAATGATTTGAAATCATTGAGCTCAATTCAGATATAGGTTGTGTCTCCAACCCTTGGGATGCTACCTATTCTTATCATTATACTTGAAATAAGCAATGATAGCGCAGCAATTATAAAGAGCAAACCACAGAATAAGAGTTATTTCAATTCTGACATATTAAACATCTATTGTAAGGTGCTGGTAAGTTAGGTTATATTCTGAGATCTCCTTTTGGCTATTAGGTAGTGACCATCTCCCAGTGTGCTCAAATGACCTCTAGTTTCATCATGAGTACCCCACCCTCATGACTCTAATTACCTATATTAAGGGTCCCACCTCCCAATGCCATTACATTAAGGGTTAAGGATTCAACACTTGAATTTGGAGTAGACACAAACATTCAATCTATAACACAAAACAATTCAGGAGAAATGGATTTATAACCTACTTGCTCCTTAGTCAAAAATATATTTTCAGCATCAGTGTGAATGAATATGTAATCCATTGTCGTTTTGCATTGATCATTGCCGATTAAAAAGAGTTGTGTATCTTTTTCTCAAGTCTCTCATTTTTCTGTAATCATAATGTCTGTAACACATTGCTTTTTCACCCTGTTGCCTGAGAACACTGATTATACATTTCATTATATTAAGGTTAAATTAAAAACTATGTTTGAAAATGACACAGTGCATTACATATTCTCTTGCACATGGTCAAGTACACACAAGAACTTGCTCTTCACAGGTAATGCCCAAGGGCTTTGACAGAAGGGAATTGAATCACTGATGTTTTCCTCATTGTAGGTTGAAATGCAATTCAAGCTGGTGAAGGAAACCACATTAGTCATGAAGGGCTTCCTAGGACAGCCTATACCAAAAGAGGTATGTGACATATGTATATATTACTAAAGATATTTAGAGTACCTATCACAGCATGAAATTTAAACAAAATGTAAGAATCAAAGCCTTTAGCAAAGGAGATATTCTGTGACATCACTTTTGTGTGACTAATTTTGACAGTTCAGAACTTTCTGAAACCAAACACAGCTGATCACGAAAAAAGCCCAAAGGCTTTTGAATCAAATGAAATTAAGCCTCAGCAATGCTGGGAAATAGATGTGAGTTAATCTTTCAGATTAGAAAAGGGTAAAATGGAGGCTGAAACATGTTAAATGAATTGCTCAAGGCCACTCATTAAAAGCATCACTGGCCTTTCTGAAGTATTTTATCAGATGAAAGCCAGACTAATTCCATGATTTTATTATACCCATTGTGCTTAGCTGGCTAGTAGATACTTTCTTTTATCTGGAAAAATTACAGATTTATTATTCTTTTGTTTGCAGTCTTGAGGGATGAAGAATGACAAAGGGGCACAAATTTTTGTTTTACAATATTTGAAATGTCTGGAAACCACAGATCTTGTCTGGCTTTTCCCGACACCCATAACATGTTTTCCAAATTAATGTACTTATGGTTATTGAAAATAAAATTCTGCTACATCGAGTGGAAAAATTATTCACTGTGTCCCATTACTTTGCTGTTCTTCCCCCCGTACTTTGAAGAGAAGTTAGCTCTTTCCCATAAGTCAGAGAATCTTTTCATTACTTTCATGTATATATCAGGCCTGGTTAAATTTCCATGTTTCTGTTCAAGGGTATGTTTAAGTATGTCATTAGACAACTTTAATGTAATCCCATAGAATATATTTTATGGCTTAAAATGAAACATTGGAGCTTATTCATTATGGTGTACTGTAAAAGGAACTTCAGTGTTATACTTTACAGAGGCATCCTAGGATAAATTAGTACTTACAAGAGTAGACTAAATACCATGAATTATATTAGGAAACAATATTTTTTTTATTGTTTTGAAATGTTTCTATTATTTAAGGGATTATAAAAATGATCATCAGAGTTCTTCAAAATTATTTTTTAAGACTTTCAAAGGGTTCCAAGTAGGATAATTACAATAATGTGGATTGTTATATTTTTATATTATTAGCATCTGAATGTATTTTTCAGTCTTCCCAGTCCAAACTTATTCAATTATCATTGCTTTTCTGTAGGTAATCATGTCTTCCTGGAATGTATCCCAAATAGATTTTAGAAAATTCCAGTTAAACCTCTGGTATTTGTACTGATATACTCAATTCATTGTAACATTGTTATTAAATAGACAGAAAGTTATCTTTTTGCAGCAATGTAGTAGCAGTAAGCTTCAGTTCCCACCAGACCTACTTTACTATTTCCAGCCTAATTCTCAGAGTAGGGGTACACTAATTATTTTTCCCATAGAGCAATTAATGATAAAAATATGAGGGAAATCACAATCAGAATTTTTACTGTGATTTACAAGAATAAGTATCATCCAGTCACTGCAACATGTTTGTATATATATCTCTGTATCTGTCACATGCTATTCATAGGGTACATATAGTCAAGCAGATGGACTTAACCTGTTTCCACTCTGAGTCACATATTTCCATCTGCACCACCTAAATTACTCTTGAAAGTATTTTGGTAGCATAATCAGCATGCAAAGTAGTAATAGATCAATATTTTTACTCATAACAAATCAGACTCAATATCTCATCCAATTCCATCTTCAGTTTCATTATTGTAGGTAGTATTCTACTTAATAAATATTAAACTTTAAATATTTTACATTTCATACCAACTAATCACCTCCCTTTAGCAAATATCTTTTTATATCAAAGAAAATACAAAGCCCCCTTCACGTAGCGCTTATAAGAAATATAATATCTTTTGGAAATATGACAAATAGTTTGAATTAATAAAAGTAATTTATTTAATTAATAAAATGAATATGTACATTTAAAAATTTTAGTTATATTTTTGTTTTTTGAATCATGTAATGTTGAAATATCATGATATATAATATTAATAGTTTTGCTTTACGAACAAAGAAAGAAGCATAGTGAACTGGATGGAAAATTATCTTCAAATATCCATCATTTTTTTGGTATATTTTATTGATTATGCTATTACGGTTGTCCCATTTTTTTCTCCCCTTTATTCCTTCTACCCTGCACTCCAGCCCATCATACCCACACCTCTTAGTTCATGCCCATGGGTTGTACATATCAGTTCTTTGGCTTCTCAATTTCCTATACTATTCTTGGCCTCCCCATGTCTATTTTTTTTTTTTTTGGTCAACATTTTCCCTCCACCACTTTCCCCAGCCCCACCCCACCCCACCTCCCACCCTCAATCCTTCTCCATTTGGCTTTGTCGATGGGTCCTTTATGCATGTTCCTTGATGACCCTTCCCCTCCTTATCCCCCATTATCCCCTTCCCTCCACCCCTCTGGTTACTGTCAGTTTGTTTTTTATTTCAATGTTGCTGGTTATATTTTGAGTGTTTGTTTATTTTGTTGATTAGGT